>JASDQU010590029.1:43041-56694 GCA_032191745.1 Picea mariana | reverse complement strand
AACTGGTTTTTTGAGAACATTACCAAGTAACTCTTAGAGTCGCGCTTGGACATGACACTTTGTCTTTGCACACATCTTAATCCGCTAAACCTCTGCACTGAACCAATCCTTTGAGTTTTATTTACTCCTTTGGGTCACCTGATGAAAGTCACAATATCCATTGCATCATCATGTTTTGGTCCATGTCATGTTTTTGCTGTTGTGCCTCAGTGTTCAAGGGAAGTATCCGCCTCGAGAGTCAGCCATCACAAATATCTTGTCTCAATACCCATGTCAGTCCATCTTCATTTGATCTACCAATTACATCTCTATGTCCATTTCATGTCGTTGATGGGGGATACATCAAGGCCCTCCTTCGATGAGCCTATTCCTATCGACTTCAACACATTATCCAGGAACTAGACTTAGAAACCTGTTAGTGCTTTGGGACCTGCATGCCTCAATGGAAAGCCTACTCACATCCAACAATGGGTTTACATCATTGACCTCTGATCGGATGATTCCACAGATGTTTGACTTCAGCTCATCCATTCACATTCGTTGGAATGTACTAGAGTACCTTGGGAATCATTGACATTAATGGCGATCTCCCTCACGCTTGTTAACAGTTTACATCATTGACTGGTAATCAAGTGGTTTCTACCATGTTTGACATTGGGACATCTATTCACATGGTTAGATTCATACTACATCAGGATCGGTAAGAAGACCCTGGGTTGAGTGATCACTTTGATATGTACTTTGCCCAGGTTGCGATGGAGTTTCTTTTGAACAATGACACATATACTGTTACATAGATCCACTTTGTGTTGGTCGTGGCTATGTCTTGTCATCTCATAGATCCACTGTGTATTCTTCGTGGCTACAATTAGTTCATGTCATAAGAGTATAGATCCAAAGTGTATTTTCAGTGGCTATCCCTTTTTATCAATACAATTATGGATCCGCATTGTATTTTATGGTGGCCATATCTTGCAAGTCTTTATCACCCAAGCATAGGTATGCCTACCTTGGGTTTGAAACATGTCATAATATTTGTTGGATGTTTGTGTGCAGCTTTTGTCAGGTTCTCTGCGTCTATACCCTTGCTTGAAAGTCTACAGAGCATTTCAGTCATCAATTCTCATCTTCTAACTTCATACTTTGGGGGGGAATCTGTTACACATCGAAATTACTCACTTCGATAGTGTCACAAGTGTCGCAAGTGTCAAAGAAAGCATACTGCCATGATGCCTATGTCATGCCTACAATGACATGAGAAGGACACTTGAAACACCTCAAACATTTGATTTGGAAGAAGAGAAATGAGTCAACAGGCTTATGAACCTCTTGCCATCTGAAAGCACCCAAAAAACTGAGTTTTTGGAGGGGAGCGCTCCCATATACCTCTTTCAGGAGTGCTGGCGCCCCCCCATAAGCTATCAGGGAGTGTTATAACACTCATTTTTCCTTTTGTAGGAGCGCTCCTACCCTCAGG
Organism: Picea mariana; assembly: GCA_032191745.1. Classification (NCBI taxonomy): domain Eukaryota; kingdom Viridiplantae; phylum Streptophyta; class Pinopsida; order Pinales; family Pinaceae; genus Picea; species Picea mariana. The sequence goes on along the minus strand of JASDQU010590029.1, from coordinate 55,217 downwards.
AGTGCTGGCGCTCCCCTATACACTACTAGGGAGCATTATAATGCTCTCAGTGCCCTTTTGAGGGAATGCTACCTATTCTGGGCAGCAGTTGATTTGTTGAGAAGAATGGGGGAAGAATATTTTCACTCTTAGAAGGTAGTTGGATTCGAATCCTCAATCAAGCCATGATCTTAGGTCAGATCCCTAACTGAAGGAGGAAAATACTCAACTCAACCCAAAGATATCTCAAGTTGTTGAGCCTCTCCAAGGCTATATAAGCAAGCTCTCTCATGGTGAAAAGGGAAGAATTAGAAGCATGAAACCTATGATCTCATAGGAAACACACAATGAAATAGAGGAGAGTAATCAGTGAAGTTGTTGTCATCCAGATCGTGGATCTTTTGAGCAAGGGTTAGACAAAGGGGATTTGACGAAGCTGCTGCATTCACATCTACGGTTGTAAGTTTCTTTCATTGTTGTTCTCATCAATATGACACGCTTGGCCTGTTTCTTTCTAGTTTTTGCTTAATCTCACATGAAATTGTCTCTAATAGATAGGTCTATTTCAAGATAATATCAGTAGAGTAGGAAGTGGTTGTACTCTTGTTTGTATACAGAGCTTATCGATAAGCAAAAGATTGGAGCTCAACTCGGAGCGTGCAGGGACAAACACCGGTAACATGTACTTCTTTTCTCCTTCCTCCTCATACATTAGTTTATATAGATATAAAAGGAAGTCAGTGTCCATGATAAGTGTCTTTTGTCTTAAGAGTTAAGAGTCTAGCTCTCAAGAGGAGATCTACCTGTCCGCAGGGAGATTTTCCTTCAACAGTTGCGCTCAATATCTTGACCTTGTTTACTCACAAATGGGTACTCTTTACGACTTACTCCCTGATGCACCTCGTCCTTCCACTTTCACCACTTCAACTACTCTAGCTACCTTTCATGCAACCGACGGTGTGATTGGCACTTTCCATGCCCAACCACATTTTGCCTCAAGCACCAACCCCAAACCTACTTCTTCTAATGTTCAAAATGCTCCGTCTCCTACCCCTCCCACAAGCAAGACTTCTGAGGTAAATGCAGTTCAATCTACCCCAATCAGTAAAAACAAATCTAGAAAAGGAAAGGGCAAGAATAAGGAGGACAAAAATACTTTACAAGCAGAGAAAACCAAGACTTTTCCTGTTGACGATAGGGATAAGCGCAAACCTCGATACCATTTTCTTATCTGTGGTGATGATCACTACACAAAGGATTGTCCACGACGCATCGAGGTCACTAAGTTTCTTCAAGGATCCCTGAAACCATCTGCTCTGGCCGTTCTGTCCCAACCTTTCCCCTCTCAACAACAGGCCCAATTGGTCATTCAAGACCAACATCCTATGTATTGATGTGTACTGGCGATTCAAAGAAGAATGGCATTGCACTCACCACTCGAGCCAAAGATTATTCTCCCTCTAAAGAGAAGGTTGATGATCTACCTCCTTCATTGGTACAACCCTCTCCTGCAACTCCACCTACCAACGGTCCTCTTCATCTCGAATGATCAAGCCTTGACATAGTTCTTTGACCCCCTCCAAAGGGCGTCGATCGGAAATCGGATTTCAATCCTCATGCTCATGCTGCCTAGAACTACAACATTGTTGAATATCTAGCCCAAGCACCTTTTGCGATGTCAGCCCTCGAAGTCCTTCAAAGTTGTCTTACACAATGGAAGGTACTGTTGAAATATATCCATGGAATTGACCCGACAGACACAAATTTAATAATTTTTGACTTGAAAGATCAAATTCCATGGTTACCCCCTCAACTCGCATTCCAAATCCAAGATATTGTCTCCAACAAAAACATTTGTAGAACCGTCATCGACGAGGGTGCCTCGACGTGTGTCATGTCTGTTACCTGTTGGAAAGCCATCGGCTCTCCCTCTTTGACTGAATCCTAGAACACTCTCAAAGCCTTCAATGGCTCTGGTTTTAAGCCCTACGATGTTCTTCCTTCATTGCCAATCACACTAGAAGACAAAACGGTCCAAGTCAAAGTGGAAGTCTTTGACGCTCCTCTCGATTACAATCTTCTGCTTGGCCATAGTTGGATCGATTCCATGCGCGCAATTGTGTCGACTCTTTTTCGTTTTGTACATTCCCCACATCAAGGAAAGGTCGTCACCGTCGACCAATTAGCCTTCTTTAACTCGGATACGCGTACTGGCAACATACCGTTCATCGCCAAAACCCCTCCCGGTTATGAGAACATCGGTGTGGGTCTTTTCAAAGACTCTTCGTTAATGGGTACTTTCCCCATTCCACCGCCCGATGTTCCAAACTCATCCGTTGCTTCAATCAACATGATCTCCACCTCGATTCACGGAACCCCTACATCTCACGACCCATGGATGGTACCTGACCCTGGTGATCATCTTCGTTACGACAAAGAAATGCCATTAAGTCCGGTCGAATTTTCCTATCAGGGCATTCAATCAACAACCCCTTCAACCCCTTCTCTTGGTGAGTTATCTCCAGACCCTTTCCATGTCATTTTTCCTACAGACGAGATGATCATGTTTGTCATGGAAGAAACCCCTTGGGATGATGGACATCACCGTTCCATCCTCTTCCTGGAGAAACATACCCTTGAGAACTACCAACAGATTTTGACCCCGTCGACCATTGTCGTCATTTCAACCATTCCCGAGTCCACACACGATGTGTTTTTCAAAGGGAACCTAAGCAATATCTCACCCACTATTCCCCTTGACATATCCATCAAAATTGGAATTGTTGAAAATGTGCATATCGGAGCTTCGTGTTCCCCTAATGAAATCGTCACCTACACGTCACTTTTTAAAGAGTTTCGTGACGTCTTTGCCTGGAGCTACGAAGAAATGCTGGGTATCGACCCCGAAATTGTGATACATGAGATCAAGACATACCCTGACACTAAACCCGTCTGGCAACGCCTTCATCTAGTTCACCCACGTAAAGCGACTGCTATCAAGCTCAAAGTTGAGAAAATTTTCAAAGCTGGCTTTATTTACCCTGTGGCCTTCACTGAATGGGTTTCCAATCTTGTCCCGATCGACAAGAAACAAGGAACAATCCACGTATGCGTTGATTATAGGGATATCAAAAAAGATTGTCCTAAAGACAACTTTCCTACCCCCTTCGTCGATCAGATTGTCGACGATTGCGCCAGAAGCGAAATATTCTCTTTGATGGATGGTTTCTCTGGATATAATCAAATCAATATTGTTCCCGAGGATCAACACAAGACTGCTTTTATTTTTCCTTGGGGCACTTTCACCTATCAAAAACTCCCTTTCGGTCTCAAGAACGCTGGCGCAACTTTTCAATGCGCTATGTCTTATGCCTTCCATGATATCAAGCACATCGTGCAACCATATCTTGACCACTTACCTGCTCATTCCATGCACTGAGTCAATCATCCAATCCACCTTTGAGCCATTTTCATCCGCTGTCAGTTTTACCATTTACGCTTGAATCCTCACAAGTGTGTTTTCTGCGTGGAATCTGACCGACTTCTAGGCTTTATTGTTTTGCGTCAAGGGATCAAGGTAGATCCTTTAAAGGTCAAGGTGATCCTTAATCTCCCTCCTCCTTATACACTTCACCAGTTACAAAGTTTGCAAGGGAAAGCAAACTTTCTTCATCGTTTCATCCTGAACTACGCCGAGATAACTCGTGGATTTACGCGACTACTCAAAAAGGGGTCCGAGTTCATATGGGATACCATCGCAAACAAATCCTTTGAAGCTTTGAAACTGTCCTTGACATGTGCTCCGCTTCTCTTCCCCCCCGATTACAGTTGCAATTATTTTCTCTACCTCACAACCTCAGATTACATCATTGGTATGGTTCTCGTCTAAGAGGATGATTCTCATGATGAACATGTTATCTATTACTTGAGTCGAAGTCTAATGCCTATTGAAACCAAGTATTTACATGTCGAAAAACTGTCCTTGGCAGCTGTCCAAGCAATTCAATGCTTCCGGCACTATATCCTCTCTCGCAAGACTACAATGATTTCTAACTGCAACCCTATGCAACACATTATCACACGTCAATTGCTAGGGGGAAAATACTCCAAACGGATCGTGATACTCCAGGAGTTTGACTTGGAATTTGAATGAGCCAAGTCCAAGAAGTCCTTAGTGTTTTCCGAGTTGATATGCGACTTTCCCTACTGTGAAACGAAAAATGTAGCATCCGATTCATTACCTGACGAGTCCCTTTTCCTCATTAGTTCCGACGATCTTTGGTATGGCGATATCATCATATATCTCCAAACCCAGAATTTTTGGCCCAATTTGTCCAGTACTAACTGGCGTCGAATACGCTACCAAGCCCGTCAATATATTATCCTCGGGGATACTCTTTATCGCCGTGGGATTGACTCCATTTTTCGACGCTGCCTCATGTTCGACGAAGCCGAGAAAGCCTTAAATGACTGCCATTATGGAGCCTGTGGTGGTCATATGCTTGGGTATGCTACTGCCTAGAAGATCTTATGAGCATGATATTTTTGGCCTTCTTTATTTAATGACTGCATCATCACCGTCCAAAAATGCCATGCTTGCCAGACCTATAATCATAAGATACGGTCATATCCCGCTCCTCTTCACCCTGTGGTCTCCGTTGGTCCCTTTGCGAAATGGGGCATTGATTTCATGACATGTCACCCCCACTTGGCTGGGGGGCATGGACACATTATTGTAGCCATATATTATTTTACGAAATGTGTCGAGGCAATGCCGACATTTGACAATACTGGAAAGACCGCAACATTATTCATTTTTAATCACATCATAGCTCATTTTGGTGTTCCTCAGGCTATCGTCACTGATCAAAGTAGCCACTTTAGAAACTTCATGATGTTCGAACTCACTGAAAATTTGGGTCTTTTCCATGAAAACTCAACGCCCTATTACCCACAAGCCAATGGCCAAGTCGAAGCAATTATCAAAGTTCTCATAACCATGCTCTGACGAATGATGGGGATTCACAAAACAAGTTGGCACACAATGTTGTTTTTGACATTGTGGGCTTATCAGACATCCATTAAATCCACTACTGGGTTTACACCTTTCCGGTTAGTCTATGGTTTGGAAGCCATTCTCCTGATCGAATGCGAGATACCCTCTTTAAAACTAGCTATTGAACTCCTACCAAACACTTCTGCTGAAGAAGAATGTCTATTGTATCTTATGCGATTAGACGAAACTCGATGCGATGCTACCCTAGTCATAGAAGCTCAGAAGAAACGTGTCAAGGCCCAATATGACAAACATGTCAAACCTCGCATTTTCTCCGAAGGAGATCTAGTTCTCCTCTACAAACAAGATCAAGATATGCTAGAAGCTGGAAAATTTGAAGCCATGTGGCGAGGTCCTTATATCGTTAGACGAGTTTTGGAAAAAGGAGCTTATGAGTTAGTAGATTACGATGGTATCCCTTTGAGTGAACCCAGAAATGGGTTGTACTTGAAGAAGTACTATGCATAAGATCACCTATGCACAAGTACCTGTATTTTTATTGTATCATACTTCTTGTGTGTTACTGTAGTTTGCTTTTGTCATTATCTGGTCTCTACCCTTATGTGACATTATGTTTGATTTCCAGATGTCGGAGTCTTCGCTACCCTACTTTGGCTTCGCTGAAGGAACTAGCCGTAGTACTCAGAACCTTGCTTCCACTGCATGGGCAATTTACGCCCCTACAAATGAACTTGTCTCTTTACGAGGTGTGTGCCTCGGCCGTGTGACCAACAATATTGCTGAGTATAGCGCCGTTATCGAATTATTGATTGATGCTATCTCGCTCGGTATCTGTCACTTGGTTGTGCGACTCGATTCACAGCTCGTAGTACTACAGTTAAGTAATGTCTATGCTATTCGAAGTCCTACTTTGTTATGGGTGTATTTGCGGATTCACCTCTTGGAATGTTATTTTGATTATATTGAGTATCAACATATTCCTAGATGTCTAAATACATTAACTGATGCATTAGCTAACTATGTATTAGACAGACATTTGGGTCATTTATAAATCAATCACATCAACAACACAAGATCAACTGGTAGAAGCCGTATGTATATATAGCGATCAAAAAGTTTTTTACAAAAAAATTCTATCTGAGGACCAAAATTTCAAAATCTAAAGCTCATAGCTTCTACAAAATGATGTCATGAATGACGTTCATGGTAACACACAATTTCCCAGGCAACCCTACGAAGCAGTCGGCCAATGGACTCTGACACTCCCATTGTATGATGCTGATAACGTCATGGAACCTCTCCAAGAGGCATGTCTAGAATGTCTGCTGTAAAACCCTCTAAATTTTGTTCCACTGCTTCATAATCTTCAACGCCCATCGTGGCACTGGAGCCACCTCTCCTCATCGCCGAATAGGAGAAGTACCAGGTGGTCGATAAGGCCCACATCTGTGTCATTAAAAAAGAATTTTTGTAATTAGACCTTGGACGAACATAAAAACATTTGCATAGGATAAAATTCACAAAAAAAACATTGAAAAATTAAAAAATGTGTACTTCTTACCAAGATTCCCCCACTGAGTGCCCTCGGGTGGGCCATGAGTTGACACCACCTCAGCATTCTTGGATCCTCTAGAGCTGATAAACCCCACCCAACCTACAACCTCAGCAAGGGAACCCTCTTNCAGGTTGCCTCACCTGCATTTAGTCAACTGCCTCTTCACGCTACGAAGGACTGCCTCTACCCAGTTAAAGACCCGAGGCTCAGTACACTCTATGGCATACTGAAAGTAGCTCTAGAGAGCCATGTGAGGAGCAGTGCTCCCATCCATATGAGCAATGGTGAGCAAAATAGTGCGAAGGGTCAAATCACGCACCCCCCAAATGGATACCTTTTCTTTGCTCCTTTCCACCTCTGGAGCACAGTGAAAACGATAGTATTCACTCATAGGCAACCCACCACCTCTGCTACCAGTCAGGCTCGTGTGGTACCCATGCCGTGGCAGTCCTGTCAAGAAGTAAATGTCCTCGATATCCAAGGACAATGTGTGGACCCCTACATGGAATACTTGTTGGTCTGCGTCCCACATATGCACAAGGTACTCCAATAACTTGACTTGGGCCCTCATACCCGGGATGCGAAAGAATTTCAGGAGACCACAGTCTCGCAAAGTGGCAATGGTGCCTGGGTTATTCGCAGCAATAGCATCATCTTCTTCATGCTCTCTTTCACGGCATTCTAGAACCTTGGTGATAGCCAAATGCCTGTATAAGACACATAAAAAGAAGGTCAACAACTCTCTTCAACACTTGGTATCTTTTTCATTGAGAAAACTTCAAAGAAATTTTTCACTTTGTGGTTCTCGCAGGTGCCCTTTAGGCACAACGTGAGGTTCTTGCAGGTGCCTTTGGGGCCACCTGTGAGAATGATGCATTCTCGTAGGTCCCGTGTGTCTGGCCTGCGAGAATGGCTAAGCGCAATTTTAACCCCTAAAAAAAACTCAAAAACATGAATTTTACCAATGAAAATGAAAAATTGAACCATGAAAAGATAGAGGACAAGGAGCTTACCTCACTGCCAGAGACGGTTCGTCGAATGGATGCTCGTACCTCCCGTAATCGAGCGTCGAAATTCAAGGGCAAAAGAGGGGTTTTGGGCTAAAATATTGGCAAAGTTTCAATGACTATGGTAAGAAGAACTTTTACCCACTTATATTCACTTTTACCATTTTCTTTTAGTTTTTATAATTGTTTTATTTATTAAACCTAATGCCTAATACCCTCATGAGTGTGACTTTTGCAGATGTAACGACCTCGACATTCATACATAGGGATATATATATTTTTTCTCTTTTTCATCGCATGTTTTGATTATTTTTTATGGTTTTTGCACAAAACCTCGAGCTTGGTCTTTGTCCGTTCTCACGCTCGAAAATACATGAAAACAAGATCGAGCACACTTTTATCACTTTTTTGGGCTCAACAAGTTTATACAAAAAAGGAACCCCCCTGGAGTCCTCTTTAAGCTCTTTTCAGACTCTCTAAACATGAAAATATTGTCGAGCGACCTTGCTATTTTCACGCTTGTTAAAGTATTTGAAGAAAGCATCTGTTGGGCAATAATTTGTCTCTTTTTCGGTCTCATTAGACTATTTTACAAAAAAGGAACTGAGAGAGTCCTCTTTTAAGTGTTTTTCCATACTCTATAATCATGAAAAACCTTCGATTTTTCTATCTTTGGACTCATTAAACAAACATCGATAGACCCGTAATGGGATCGAACCACTCCTTCCTAGGGTTTGCTAAACATACTCCGAAGGAATCATCTGAAGGATGAGCTTACATCAACAAGCATATGTTATCCTCCTCAAGCTTGTGTAAAAATAAAGAGGTACTCGCCAAAAATGGTGGTGGAAAATTTGGGAAAGGGATGTGTTTTCGTATTCATATTATTGGTGTAAGTGTCTCTCTTGAACATGACGCCCCCCTATTCATTATTTGAATCTGGTTTGGGAAATTCATTTGTCTCTCATTCGATTTGCTACAAAGTCATATCCTGAGTCATCTTTGAGTCAATGCTGCCAAATCATTGGTCATGCCATTCATATGTTTAAGAGAAGTTCATCAGAAACCTCTATCAAGTCGGCCATCTGCAGTTGTCCATTCTCTCCATGTCGACCTTCCCTGTATCTAGTCCAATTTACATCATACTCTGTTTTGGCTTTAAAATCTGTTACTCATTTCGTGTCATTGATGGGGGATACATCAAGGCCCTCCTATGACAAGTTTTGTTCCGTCGACTCCACCTCATTATCCGGAAACAAGACTTAGAAATTCTTTGGTACCTTGGGACTTGCATGCCTCAATGGCAGGTTTCCTCGCTTTCGACAATGGGTTTTCATCATTGACCCCTGATCGAGAGATTCCGTTGGATGTTCGACCTCAACTCATTTATTCACATTCAGTGGATTGTATTAGTCTACCTTGGGAGTCATTGACATTAATGGTTATTTCCCTCGCACTTGTTAACGGTTTCATCAATGATCGGTAATCAAGTTGTTTCTGCCATGTTCGATTTCGACACATGTAATCACATGGTTAGATTCATACTTTTGGGTGATGGGATTGAAGAACTTGGATCTTATCTCTTTGGTCTAGGTTGTTATGGAACATGTATAATTTTCTGACACATAGATCCACTTTGTGTGCCTCATGGCTATGTCGTCTCAATTTGAAATTTCTTGCATGGATCCACAGTGTATTCTTGGTGGCTATGCGATATTTTGATGGCATGGATCCATGGTGTATGATTGGTGGCCATGACCTATGCTTATGATGCCATCAGTCTGTGATCTGAGTATGGGAATTCCTACCTCAGAACTAGTATGATATTTTGCAGATGCTTGCTTGTTCGCAGGTTTCCGATTAGGTGCGCTCTTGGTTTCCGACTCACACACGCAGTTTAAAAAGTATTTTGGCTGTCACTGATTTTGGCCTCATACTTTGGGGGGCATTCTGTTACCCATGATTTTGGTCATCTTGATGGTGTATTGACAATAGTGTACTCAAGCTCCTAACAAGAACTTTCTCTTGAGAAAAGTGGCATTCATTTCCTTCTAGAAAACATATTTTTGAAGAGAGTTCGTAGGCTGCTTATAGCCTAGGGTGCGAGAATGACCCATTCTCGCAGGCCACCTTCAGCTAGGGTGCAAACTTCTTGCACCGTGCTCTATACCTAGGGTGTGAACTTGTTCGCAAGCTTGGAAAAAGGAAGAAGTCTTGAGGGTTCTAGATGGGAATCTTCTAGAAAATGGGTTGGCATTCAAATGGTTATCATTTTACTGGTTTCCCTGATTTGGTGGGATCATTCCCATCCATGTAACCATCTCATCCTCTCCTATATATTGATAGGATTCTCATGGAAAAGGTTAAGCAAGATTAATTGGAGAATTGGTGAAGGAATTGTGTGAAGAACTCAGCTTGAACAGGAGCTTGGAGACTCTAGCAAGTCTATCAAGAGGAATTGGATCTTATTCATGAAAAGATCGAGCAAGTGTGTGTGTTGGAACCAAGAGTCACCGAAAAAGCTTGCGACATCAAGGCGATCAGGTTGTATCTTCTACTTTCAATTAATATGATACATCGGCATGTCCCTTTCCAATAAAGTCATTCTTACTTTATTGTGTAATTCCTTGATCATACACATAAGTTGACAANCCTAGGAAGTGATACAAAGGTATGTCATTTGTTCCTCCTTACTAGCTATTTCAATGGTCATAACTTAGGGAAAGAGTCATGTCCTGTCCTGTTTTGTTCTAGATCCAGGTGGATCTAGGGAGATCTGTTAGTGTCCACACCTATCGGTTAGTCCGATAACATCTCCTCATTAGAAACAAAGTCACCACACAAGACATTATGGGAATCAAACATTCCCATCAAAATTTTTACATATGTGGTAACATCATATTCTTGCAACTCCATTGTCCCAAGACCGATCTATTTTTCAATCCCATTATCTATTAAAACACCACTCATTACTGCAACATCTCTCCCTTACAATTTTGTTTCTACTTGTTTAGTTTGTTGGAAAAATTCCTTTGAATCAATATTTTCCTTGTAGTCTTTTTCTAGAAATATTTCTTGTGCACTCTCCTTTGGAATGCTATCAACAACATGCACTTTCACACATGCTTTCCACATTAATTTCCTCAACAACATCCACCCCCTGACACACTCAACATTCTCCACAACCATAACTAGAAGAATTATTTTTTCTTTCTTCTCTCGCTCTCTACTCTCATGCTTTCTCTTCATTTGTAACTTTTAAATTATCAAGTCCAAATGATAATCCTCTTCTAATGACCACATCTTCTCTACTATTATCTTCCTTATAATGTAGAGTTTCAATCCATTTGCAAATTGAGTGATCTTGTACAATGCTAACTCACATGGCCATTCTACAAAATTATAAAAATCATCCTTCTACACATTTCTTCTTCTACTTCAATATCTCTAATCTTGTACCCATTTGCAAAGTATACTCAAAAGTTACAAGCTTACCTCTCAACTTGGTGACCATTTTCTCTCACTTATAGATCTTGTCTTTGCCTCTCCATTTTTTGTACCTCTTTTGCTACTACAACTAATTATATGCATACCTCCTCAATATTCCATAGGTAATTTTCACTCTCATGGGGTCTCTAATCTCATGGAAGTGAAGATATTTTTGCATGCCTTCTATCCACTCCATCAACCTTTTTGAATCTACACTTCTAGAAAATTTTGGCATCTCCATCTCCATTTGGTGTTTCTCCACAATCTCTACAACTTCCTCATCACTCTCATATTCACTATATGTTCCTTTTGGAAACCTACTTTTTTCGAGCCATTACATCTTCTTCAATACTTCATTCTCTGTGATCTTTCTTTACCCTGTGATCTTCAAGATTGGAGTTGTATATTTTCTTACAACAACTACATAATCCTACTATTGGAGGTGTGCTTCATTAACTTGTTCACATAACTCCACCAAACATCATACCCTTGTTGGAGTCTACACTTCTCCTTTTTCACTCTTTCACTGCACAAAATTCCTACTCTTCTTATGGTGACAATTCTACCTAACTCTCCTTTTTTTCACTATACTTGTCCTAATTTCTCAACATTTTGCTTGCTTTGTTACCACTTAATGTAGAGAGGTTGCTATCCTCTATAATATCACACATATACAATAAAATTTCTCCACAAATGTTGTAAACAAATTCAATTCAACTATTAAACAAACAACCACTACAATCAATAACCCAATTAAAAATAAACCTAAATATACCACAACAGTAGATCACTCAACTTAAATAAACACACATTTCTACAATTCAATTGAAAATAAAGAAGAAATACCACAACAATAAATCTGCACTATTTATTAAATAGATCATGCAACCTCTAGAGCCTCCATTACATTCACTTACATCATAGATTCTACTTAAAAAAAAATGTGGAGAACTTAATTGAGTAGTTTGGTGGCATCATGGCATCAAACAACTTTCACAAGTTGTAGCATTGGTTAGGAAAAACTCTAGCTATACAAGCAAGAAAGGAAAATAAGAAGTGACAGATTAAAAAAAATAAAAACTAGAATATCAAAATGATAAAAAAATATCATATATATATATATATATAT
>JASDQU010590027.1:88577-102832 GCA_032191745.1 Picea mariana | reverse complement strand
GCCTCCTGAAATCCCTCAAGAGGAAGTCGAGCAGGAAACAACTCAAGAAGAAGAGTCTTCTCCAAACATCTTTGGACATTTCTCAGACAACATCTTTCAAGCTAACTTCGAGACTGTTCACCCTTACAACACTAGGATTAAGACAACAAACAAACCTCCTACTGAAAACACTACAACTTCATCTCCAAAGCCATCTAAATCAATAGAAACTAAAAAAAGTAATGCCAGCCCTAAATTATATTATGATGTTGTTGAAGATCTTAAAAAGTTATGGGCTAACATTTCTATTTCTGAGTTGTTGAAGTTTCCATTTTTGTTACAGAAGATGTTGCAAAATATTTCAGAAAATGGCAAGAATGGTAATTCAAATGGTAATAAGGTTGTGAAAAGCAAAGATCCACAGAAGACTTCCACAAAAAATAATCCTGATCCTCAAGATAAAGGAAGCCTTCCTGTAGCACCTGTAAATAATGTAAATAATGTAAATAACGCAAACAATGTAACATTAGAAACCGCGAGTAAGAAACTACAAGCTACTACTCTAAGTACTCGCAAGAATGTACCTCCTTTTCTTTTAACTTTCGAAATCTTCAATAGAAATGTGCATAATTGTATGGTTGACTCAGGAGCATCATCAAATGTTATGCCTTGGTCTGTCTGCCAAAAGATCAACGCTGAAGTAGAACCATCTTCTTTGAAAATCATACAACTTGATCGAACAGATGTTAAAGTTATAGGCGAACTGAAAAATGTATTGATTAGATTATCGTCTAACCCAAAGGTTCATCAGGTTATTGCTATAATTGTGGTGGATTTTCCAGAAGTGTATGGTCTTTTTTTGAGCAGGGACTGGTCGAAGCAACTACATGGTTACTTCACGATGGACTGGTCTCACTTATGGCTTCCAGAAAACGGTAAGCCCAACAAGATTAGGGTGAATCGTGAGTGTTACCTCAAGTTCATGGTAAAAGACTTAAATGACCCCAATGAACCATACACACCTCCTGCTGATTCACCTGAAGTCCAACGGATGGACACCTTCTTCGGAAATTTCATGGCTAAAGCTTCACCTATCAACAATCTGGAACAACAGTCCAAGATCATAACATGTACCAAACCAACAGCTTCTATGCAACAGTCCCATGAGCCTGATGGAAATCAAATTTGGTCTCTATATTTCGACGGTTCCAAGTCTAAAGAAAGAGCTGGTGCAGGCTGCATCATTATCGATCTGGTAGGTAACAAGACATTATTGGCTTGTAGGCTAGAATTTGAATGTACTAACAATACTGCAGAATATGAGGCTTTACTGCAAGGTCTCAGAAAAGCCTTGGACATGCACATTTAAAATCTAGTTATATTCGGCGACTCTAAGATAGTGGTCAGACAGGTAAGAGATTCTATACACTATCTTTCCCCACATCTCAAATGTTACCAGTCTGAGGTATGAAGTTTAATGAACAAATTTTCTGCTTTTAATATAAATTCCATCCCTAGATTAAATAATTCTGAAGCATATCTACTAGCTAATGTTGCCTCTAAACTTCTTCCTGCAAAAGGCTTATCCCCAAACGCATTCTCCATGGAGCTATTGTTTCGACCATCTGTTCCAGACAATATCACAAACTGGAGAGTATTTGACGATGATCAGCAGATCATTAACTTTTTCCACATGGAAGAAACCTTTCAAGGTGCTGTGATAGATGAACGAACGCACGACGACAATTTGCACGACTTTACGGTAATACCTAATCTGAAATCTCCTGAAGCTCAATCGGACATGGTAAATTTCATACCCAAATCTGTTGTTAGATTAGAAATTTTTTATGATTTTGAAGATAAATTTAAAAAGACGGTCAATTGCAAAACCAATAGTTCCTCATTGTCTTATGAAAAAGTCAATTTAGGGACTAGCGAAAATCCTCAGTGTATCAATCTAGGCTTGGGATGTTCTAGACAAGAAAAAGCTGCTTTTGTTAAATTATTTAAGGAATTCAAGGATGTCATTGCATGGACTTACGATGATCTTAAAACATTTGATCCTAATATTATAGAGCATGTCATCCCAATGAAGCCCCAAACTATACCCTTCCAACAGAAACTGAGGAAAATGCATCCTAAACTAGAACCGACCATTCAAAAAGAATTGAATAAACTCCTAAGTGCTAAAATAATTTTTCCTATTAGACACACTCAATGGGTATCCAACCTCATCCCAGTTCGGAAGAAAAACGGGGAAATTCAACTTTGTGTCGATTTCCGGAACCTCAACAAAGCATCTGACAAAGACAAATATCCTATCCCGCCCATGGAACAGATCCTTCAACAAGTATCTGGTTCCGAGAGGCTATCCTTACTGGATGGTTTCTCTGGATACAACCAAGTCTTGATGTCTCCACCAGACCAATTAAAAACTACCTTCCGCACCCCGTGGGGCACTTATGCTTATCGCAAAATTCCTTTTGGATTGATCAATGCCGGTGCTACCTTTAAGAGAGCAATGGACATTGCTTATAGAGGCTTAATCAATCACTCTGTAGTATTCTACTTAGATGATGTGACCGTTTATTCTAAAAACAAAGATGATCATCTAGCTCACTTAAGAGCCGTTCTGCTACGATGTCGTAAATACGGCATCTCCTTGAACCCCAAGAAGTCCATATTTGCAGTAGAATAGGGTAAATTACTAGGATTTATTGTGTCAAGTGATGGAATGATTATTGACCCCGAGAGGACTCAAGTCATCGCTAAACTTCCCCCACCTACCTCCAAAAAATCAATGCAGTCTTTCCTAGCCCAGATTAATTTCGTGAGAACATTTGTCCCCAGTTTCTCCGAAATGGTCAGGCCTCTCCAGAACCTGATTAGAAAAGACACCCAATATCAGTGGGGACCTACAGAAAAAAAAGCTTTCAATTCTATAAAAAAGGCCATAATAGATGCTCCATCTCTCATGAGCCCTGATTTCTCTCAAGAATTTACACTCTATACTTTTGCCTCTGACCATTCCTATGACGCAGTCCTAACTCAGAAGAATCCCGAGAACAATGAAGTACCCATCGCCTTTATGAGATCTACTTTCAAAGGTGTTGAACTTAACTACCCAGTATTCGATCGACAAGCCTACGCTATTTTCAAGGTAGTTAAGCATTTCCGGTCATATCTTTTGAAGTCAAGGATGAAGGTCATTGTCCCCTACCCTGTCGTAAGGAACTTGTTAGTGCAAAGGGAGTTAGGAGAGAAAAGAGCCAACTGGGTCACCTCCTTGCAGGAGTATGACATAGAAATCACCCCAGCACAGATCGTGAGAGGCCAAGGATTGTGTAATTTGGTTGTTGATTCAGAAATAGGACAACAAGAAGATAGTGATACGTCAAACCTAGAACAACGCGATCGAAGTTTGATTTCTTGCGCACAAAACCTCGTGAGTCCTTGGTACGACGATATTAGATTTTGTCTTGAACATGGATCAGCACCCCGTCACCTTGACCCTGCCAAAAGAAGAGCGTTGAGACTAAAGTCCGCCTCCTTTCGTCTAGTTAACGGTATACTGTTTCGTTAGAATTTTGACGGCGTACTGATGCGTTGTCTTGAAAAGGATGAAGCAGAAAAAATCTTGCTTGAGTTGCATGTAGGAGAAGATGGTGGTCAGTTCGGTGGTGACACCATTGCTCATAAGGCTTTAAGAGCCCATTAATACTGGACCACGCTTTTTAGGGACACCCATGCCTTGTGTCGTAAATGTATCATTTGTCAGAAAGCATCAGGGCGATTGCAAAAACCAGCCTTCCCCTTGCAACCCGTTTCAGTCGATTCTCCTTTCCAGCAATGGGGCCTTGATATCATAGGTCCTATTAACCTTCCATCCTCACAATAGCACAAGTATATTGTGACAGCCACTGATTACTTTACTCGATGGTCCGAAGCCTCCGCGCTAAGAACTGTTAACACAAGTCAAGTGATCGTTTTTCTAAACTCGAATATCATCACTCGTTTCGGTATCCCTGATTGTCTAGTATTTGATAACGCTTCATACTTTTCTTCTCTTGAGATGAGTGAGTTCACTTTGGAGAAAGGAATGAAACTGAAGTATTCTTCTAGTTACTACCCCCAGGGCAACGACTTAGTAGAATCGACAAACAAGAACTTGATCAAAATTATCAAGAGAACCATGGCTGAAAATCACAAGAACTGGCACAATGCACTGTGGGCTGATAGGGTAACACCCAAAGCCGCTATAGGTAATTCCCCCTTTTTTCTCATTTATGGTAGAGAAGCCATTCTGCCACCTCACATTCTTCTTCCTTCGCTTCAATTGTCACAAAAATTCCAAGAAGAAGATTATCCCCCTTTAGAAAGACGTATTAATGCTTTGATGAAGTTAGAAGAACTAAGAAGCCAAGCTAAGCATAAGTTAGACGAACATCAACAACTGATTAAAAGCTGGTTCAATTATAATTCTACTTCTGATAGGAATTTTGAAGTAGGCGATCTCATCTTGAAGTGGGACAAACCACACGAAGGAAAGGGTGAGCACACCAAGTTTCAAAACTTATGGCTTGGGCCATTTTTGATTGCTGAAAAGTTGGGTCCTAGTTCCTTTCGATTGTAGAATCTTGAAGGGTAGATTGACACCTATTCGGTGAATGGACAGGCCCTGAAAAGATACTTTGCTTGATTACTATCCTTGTATATTATGTAAATATTTCCATTTGTTTTTATTTTTCGTTTTTGGTTTTGATTTGGATTGATCAGTTTTTGTGTTTTTTGAAAGATATGCATATGTGCACTGAGCCATTCAGACAAAGACCATGGGAAAATTTCTTCGCTGAAATAACTTCTGAAAGATTGTACGAACATCAGTGATATATTTCTAAAACTCATATTTATGTTGGAAAATTTTTTTGTTTGAAAGAAGTTTACTAATTTCAATATTTGAGCAAGGTTTGTCATGATCATTTATTATCTTTTTACGCTGTTCCTTTTCCATAAAGGAATGACTCAAAAGGATGTCTCCCTGTCGTAGTAAGTTTTTTTGTATATAAAACATTTCTGGATCTGAATAAAGGACAGTCACAAAAAATTCTGATGAGGTCTAAAAAATATGATAAAATATCAGGATTTTCAGCGTCACCCCACTCAGCTATCCATAAAAGTATTAATAAGAGTTGTGGGAAGTGTTTGTAAACCTGTCGGGATACTGAACAGTTCCTTTGGCAGCGGGTAAATGCATGCATGGCGCCAAGACAACTTTGTTGGGGTACTAAATAGGCCTGCTGGCAGCGAAGCAATGTTGGGTACACGAAAATCTGTAAAAAATTATAAGAAACCTCTTTAAATTCCTTTACTCTGATCTAGAACTTCTTGACAGGATACAGATGTCAGAGTGGGTTAAATGGAAACCCTGTCGAGGCTATGGACACCTGCTGGCAGCAGTGGCCATGCCAATAGTATTGAATATTTTATCATAAATATCATGACTCGCTGATCTTAAGACTGTTATTAGTTTTCATCTTTTAAAACATCACTGGAAAAGATGGTAAATGATGATGTTTGTACGATTTTTTGATTGTTGTTTTTGAGTTGAAATTTTCTTTATTGTCCTAATCTGAATTCATTTCTTTTGACAAAGATAACTACTTCTCCTAGTGTGTCGCCATTGTTGGCAGCCAATTCAATTTCTTCCATTGTCCTATAAGCTGCCTACACCTATGTCTCCTGAACTTCAAATTATCGTCGCATTTTGCAAATAGACGATATTTTCATTTCATGCGACACTTGAAAATTGGTCTCCATTTAGTTTTCACGACTCTAAGCGTGAAAACTCTTTATCATTATTTGAACTGTCATGATCTTCTCATTGATATTCTGAATGGCACTTACCTTTGGTTTATTATTAAGTGACTGGAATGATTTTTTGAACTATGCCTATTTGCCTATTCTTATTTTGATTGCGCAACTTGATTTTTATTTAATTGGTAAGGCATTGAGCATGTAAGTTCATGGGTTATACTTGATTCTATAGGGGTCATGGTTGATTTTGTTTTTATATGATGTGATCCGATTATTATAAGCTCTTGGCTTGTTGATTTTATGAAATCAATTGTCACAATGTTTTATAAACGTTTGGTTACACACTTAAACGATGGCACATATTTAACTTTTGGGTTTGATTTCACATTTGAACATTCATGGTTTGAAATAATACAATGACGCATTGGTATATCATCCATCGTTTGATTCTTGGGTTGGCCAAATAATATGGTTTGAACGATGTTATGATTGATTGAAAAGAGGTTGTACTTTTCCATTACTATTTTGCATGGTGGTGAACAATCCCACCACCCTCGCACGCGCATAGTAATTTTCTCCCCCTTTGATCATTCATTGCTGTTACACCAGCCACCTCTGCTTCTATGCATTAGTGCATTCACCCAAACCCTTACCATGTGCCCGCACCATGGCTCTAGTCGTAAGGGTTGAACCCAATGGTTGCCAGGCTCTGTTGATCTTCGATAGTGCTCATAGTGACCTTGAGGAATTTGGATGGCTCCCGTTCATACAAAATTTTGATGGTTTTAACCCTTGTGTGGCTCGAAAATTCGCATTAACCTTTGATGGCCGTCGAGCCAAGGTCGGGAATGTCTAATTGGAAATTAATGTGCAATTTATCAGTTTAGCTATTGGTCTGCCAGCCACTAGACAACGATGGTCCAAGAATTGCAAAGTGGAAGAGGTCCCATGGACACTGCTCTTCCAGTCGTGTAAGGTTAGCTCCTATGACAAAGGTTTGCCCAGGAATATGCTCAAGCAATGTTGGCATGATTTTTTGATGATAACCAAAAAATTTATCACCTGCGAGGGTCAGTATGGGTTTGTTTTCTTACACCACCTTCGTTTACTTATGGTTTTCATGGGCTATGAGCTTAATATGCCTTATTACTTTCATAGGAGCCTATTTAAAATGTCTAAGAGATACAAAAGGAACCAGGCCAATAGCAGCCTTTTTCACTTTGGGTTGATTAAAATGATTGTTGTCTGTCATTTGGGGTTACACCGAGACTGTTGGAACGATTTTCTTACTCGCAATAATTTTGAGGATTCAAACCCACCACAGGTTGACAAACCTATGGTGAGCAAGGGAAAGTCTGTACCCTCGGTACCCTATAGTATTTTGTTACCTAAACCCTTACCCGACTCACCTCTCGACCTACCCCACTCTGTGACCAAGGATGTCGAAACTGTTAAACCCGTGGCTAAAAGGCCTAAAGCCAAACCTACTGTGAATTCCAAAGGAAAAAAGAATGCCTGTTTAATCTCTTGAATGGCAAGAAACAAACCGAAACCTCCTGTCAACCCTGACCCTATCATTTTGAGTGGAGATTCCGACTCGGAAGTGGAACGTTACCTGGCAAGTGAATATCCCTATTCGGAAGGTCTGTGTGTCAAACCCTCATACGACTTTGTCAAAAACCTACCACCTTGCTTGCAAAACAACCCTAACTACCTAGGCATTAAGCTGCCTTGTCCAAACCCTGGTCCTTCATCAAAACCCTCTCCTTCTTTACCTAAGTCTACAGCGCCACCCTGTGATCAGTGCGGCTCGTGGTTAGAAAGGTATTATCTTGATGTGCCAATGCTACAGTCCAGAGTTCATTCTTTGGAGGACCAAGTTGCATGGCTTACCAGTCAAAAGGCTAAATTGCAAGCCACTGATAAGAAATGGAGAACAACGGGCTCTATTTTGTTTAAGAATGTGGAGTTAGCTACAACGGTCATGAATTCAAAATTGGCATAGCTCGAGCAGCCTCACTGGTATGTCTATCACCTGTTTATATGACAAACTCATAGCTCTGTTTACAATGTGGATTTGCTTTGTCACATAAGCATGCATTATGTACATAGTTTTGTTTTGGTAAATCGAATCTCGTTTTCCCAGTTTAGCTTTGATTAGATCTCCTTCGATTTGATTGGGCGTGGTATGGATTGGATTGGTTTGGTTTAGCTTAAATTGGTTTCTCTGATGTCGATTAAAACACAAGTTGTTTCTCATAATCGATTCTGAACACAATCATATTTCGTTTTGATTTCGTTATAATGTATATGATATGTTTGGTGATAATTGTGATATGGTTAACTGTTACAGTTTTATGTACATATGATTTTCGACCAAGCTCGAATATAGTTTGGATTATGTTTAATATGATTATGTTTTATATGTACCCAAATCATGAATAGATACGAATCATAACAATTATATCCAGCTAGTTGATTTGCATTGGTTTACTCCACCATGTTATCAGTTCGATTCATATTGCAATGAATATACTATTTTGGGGAACGAAAGTGATTGTACCCAGGATCACGATTTGTTTCTAAAATTAACTCAGTCATGATTTGTTTCGATTGTTTCCCAGTTTATGATGATCACTTCTGTTGATAGTTGTGATCGCTATTTGATCCTATCTGTTGACTGTGTAACGCTCAGCGATTGAAATCTATGGCAAAGTTTGGTTGATGTTGTTATGAATGTTTTATTTGACCATAATCGTAACAGTCTTTCAATATCTGTATTTGATTAAAACAACATGGATCTTATGCTACATTGTTATAGCCATAGTAATTGGATTATGATTGTGTTGGATTAGATCGTATCTCATACGATATGATTCACTATTAATTTCATTTGATATGAAATAGTTTGGATACGGTTTGACCCTATTTTATGGGAAAAGAAAATCAGAGCATTCTTATCCCTGTTTTGATTAAATCACTTTTGATTCTGTTTAATTTAAATGATAAACTCATTTGAACCATTAGTGATTCGTTTTTAATGTTTATTAAAAGAAAATTGGATTGGATTATTTTAAAGAGATTTCATTTGATTTCTATCTGGTCTTGTATGCTATTTTAGACTAGCTACAGAATCAGATGATTCTGTAGCTAAGTCTATAAGATTAGATTTTTATTATTTTGTTAATAAAATATCTTTCTAATTTGATATTTTTGGTCTATTGCAGGTAAATTCGATATTGCAGTAGAGTTAATGAGTAGTTAGGGGATATTTGAAATATTTCACTTGCATTTTAGTTTCTTAGTTTAGTTGATTTTGGGAATATCTTCCCATATTATGTAAAACAATTTGATATTATCCACAGGGAGGTTTTACCCTGTGGAGAGACTTATAAATACCTATCAATTTTGTAATAATGATCAACCTCATTCGTGGGAGAACAAGGATATGGATTTTTAATACAGACTGAAGTAGAATTTGGTGTTTTGTCACAGCTTTAGCTTCTCATTATATCAATATTTTGTTTCATGTTGTGTATATAAATTTGTATCTGGTTAATGACTTCTTTAGCTATCCTAATCATGTGCAAATGATATAATTTTAATCACTGTAATCCATATCTGGTTTCTTCCAAGTGTATAAAAGACATAACAATTGTCTAATTCAGTTTGTGAATGACAGGTTTATCTTCCTCATGAATTGAATTATTTAATATAAGTTTTTTGCATAACAGGTTTCCCTTATTGCAAAGATTTATAATCAAATGATTGTTATGATTTTTTATGTCTTGTTTGTCCTGTTAACAACTCAAAGAGCAGCACAGCCTATCGTTTATGAGAAACTCTTGGATTAACCGGTGCGAGTTTCCTTCCCCCGACCAGCTTCGAAGTCATCATACGCAGGACAAATTAGGAGCGCTTCCAGGTAAGTTAGTCATCTGTTTAGTATATTTATTAGTAGTTTAGTTTAGTTACAAGTTTAGTTAGATATATATTTAGAGTTAGTATATTAGATCGTTTAATTGTAGTAGTTTTATTCCTTTTTCATAAAAATCAAAAAATATCTTTGGCTGTCTTAAGACAGAAAGCATTTGAGTTTTACAGATTTTATTTCAATCTACCAGTTGTGTATATTGTATATTTGTGAATAAGCTATATTAGTAATTGATAGCTAGACAGTTAATTAGTAGAATTAGTGTAATAGTAATTAGTAGAATAGTTAGTGTAATTTGTATTTAGTTTTAGTTTATATAGTAGTTTGTTTCAATTAGAATAGTGCATTAGTTTAGTTTTAGTTAGTTTAGTTTCTTGTATTTAGTTCTAGTTTGTTTTATTATTTTTAGTTAGTTTTAGTTCGTTTTATTTGTTTTAGTTAGATTAGTTAGTTTAGATTATTTTTCTCTTTTGTTTTCTTAGGACTTTAGAGCAGCCAATGGAGCCGTTAAACCCATCAGGGTGGTTCATTCCAAACGGCTTGGGTTATTTAGACAACCCCGGACCGATTCCACTCTCTCAATTGACAGACAGACAATTTCGCCCATCAACAAATGGCACTAGAAGGAGGGCATGAACTTAATTAATGGCATGAGGCGGTCACAAGACTCCTCCTCCACCTAATCGCACACCTAAAGTGACTAGAAGTCATTCACAAGATAATATTCCCCCTCAAATAGCATCTACTTCAACCAACAATCCACAGATCACAGTTGAGCCAACAACCCCTAATCCTACAGGTGGTGATATCCAAGAGATCGTTCATCAATATCTTATCAAGACACACAGTGCCTTAGCTAGTTTAAGGTGACCAAACCATCCGTGGGGTCAACCTTTAGACTTCTTTAATATCAAAGAACAGTTAGGTGATATTAACCTCACTGTGAATCCTACAGATCCAAACACAAATCCTGCTGCAGGAGGATCTGGGATACCTCCTTCACCACCTCCCTCATCTCCTTCCTCTTCTGGGGGAGATTCCTCCTCTGACGAAGGCAATCCACCTTCTTTGCCTTCCACACCCACTACCCCAATGGAAAATCAGAACAACCCTGCCACACCCTGGTTGGATCAGGATGATGTAGTTGTACCTGGAGCCCAGCACCCTTTACCTAAGCACCCGGAGAAATGGCTTCCTAAGTTTGACCCTAATTCA
Source organism: Picea mariana (assembly GCA_032191745.1). Classification (NCBI taxonomy): domain Eukaryota; kingdom Viridiplantae; phylum Streptophyta; class Pinopsida; order Pinales; family Pinaceae; genus Picea; species Picea mariana. Next base: position 91,890 of record JASDQU010590027.1, on the reverse strand, counting down.
AAACAGATAGCCGAAGATCATATCAAAATTTTATGTTAGCCATCAGACTCCCTAATGTTGAACATGAAGACGTTGTCTGTAGGTTGTTCCCTTATACTTTTGAGGGTAATGCATCCACTTGGTACTTTGCCCAACACCCTCATACCATAGTGTCTTGGGAAAAGTTTGAGTCATGCTTTTTGGAAAAATTCGGAGATGGAAAACCTCTGGAAGTCTTAGTCATGGATCTTTCAAGCTTAAAAATGAACCCAAAAGAAAAAGTTAAAGATTTTAATCAAATATTCTTAATGTTTAAAAATCGAATCCCTGCAGATTCTATGCCTGCTGAGAGTCTTGTAATAGCTTACTTCACTAAATTTGTACATCAAAGTATAGCTATTTGGGTTAAACGATCTAAAAAGGCCACGTTGTTAGAAGCCTTCGAAGAGGCTACTCAAATTGAAAAAGATATACTTATCCTTAAGGACTCTTCTAGCAATGAAACTGAGACTGTTTCTTCTTCCAAAAAGAAGATTCAAATTCTCCCTAGACCTCCACAAAACAAAACACAACCTGAAAACTCTGATTTGGAAAATTTAACCAAAGTTGTACAAAAATTGTCTAATCAAGTTATAGATTTAAAAAGGTCGACTGAGGAAGCTTCTTCGAGTAAAGGACCCTACAAACCTCCTTTCCGAAAGCCTTTTCCCGCCAACCGGCCTAATCCAAACCCTGAAGACTTGAACCTAGAAAGTTTGCAATGTGCTCTCCAGACGATTCTAGGAGCCCAAGATGACTTGATGCCTCCTGAAATCCCTCAAGAGGAAGTTGAGTAGGAAACAACTCAAGAAGAAGAGTCTTCTCCAAACATCTTTGGACATTTCTAAGACAACATCTTCCAAGCTAACTTTGAGACTGTTCACCCTTACAACACTAGGAGTAAGACAACAAACAAACCTCCTGCCGAGAACACTACAACTTCATCTCCAAAGCCATATAAATCAATAGAAACTAAACAAAGTAATGATGGCCCTAAATTAGATTATGATGTTGTTGAAGATCTTAAAAAATTACGGGCTAACATTTCTATTTATGAGTTGTTGAAGTTTCCATTTTTGTTACAGAAGATGTTGCAAAATATTTCAGAAAATGACAAGAATGGTAATTCAAATGGTAATAAGGTTTTGCAAAGCAAAGCTCCACAGAAGACTTCCACAAAAAATAATCCTGATCCTCAAGATAAAGGAATCCTTCTTGTAGCACTTGTAAATAATGTAAATAATGTAAATAATGCAAACAATGTAACATTAGAAACTGCGAGTAAGAAACCACAAGCTACTACTCTAAGTACTCACAAGAATGTACCTCCTTTTCTTTTAACGTTCGAAATCTTCAACAGAAATGTGCATAATTGTATGGTTGACTTAGGAGCATCATCAAATGTGATGCCTTAGTCTGTCTGCCAAAAGATCAATGCTGAAGTAGAACCATCTTCTTTGAAAATCATACAACTTGATCGAACAAATGTTAAAGTTATAGGCGAACTAAAAAATGTATTGATTAGATTATTGTCTAACCCAAAGGTTCATCAGGTTATTGATATAATTGTGGTGGATATTCCAGAAGTGTATGGTCTGTTTTTGAGCAGGGACTGGTCGGAGCAGCTACATGGTTACTTCACGACGGACTGGTCTCACTTATGACTTCCAGAAAATGGTAATCCCAACAAGATCAGGGTGAATCGTGAGAATTACCTCAAGTTCACGGTAACAGACTTAAATGACCCCAATGAACCATACACACCTCCTGCTGATTCACCTGAAGTCCAAGGGATGGACACCTTCTTCAAAAATTTCATGGCTGAAGCTTCACCTATCAACAATCCGGAACAGTAGTCCGAGATCATAACATGTACGCAACCAACAGCTTCTATGCAATAGTCCCATGAGCCCGATGGAAATCAAATTTGGTCTCTATATTTTGATAGTTCCAAGTCTAAAGAAGGAGCTGGTGCAGGCTGCATCATTATCGATCCGGCAGGTAACAAGAAATTATTGGCTTGTAGGCTAGAATTTGAATGTACTAACAATACTGCAGAATATGAGGCTTTACTGCAAGGTCTCAGAAAATCCTTGGACATGCACATTCAAAATCTGGTTGTATTCAATGACTCTGAGATAGTGGTCAGATAGGTAAGAGATTCTATACACAGTCTTTCCCCGCATCTCAAATGTTACCAGTCTTAGGTATGGAGTTTAATGAACAAGTTTTCTTTCTTTAATATAAATTCCATCCCTAAATTAAATAATGCTGAAGCAGATCTACTAGCTAATGTTGCCTCTAAACTTCTTCCTGCAGAAGGCTTATCCCCAAACACATTCTCCGTGGAGCTATTGTTTCGACCATCTGTTCCAGACAATATCACAAACTAGAGAGTATTTGATGATGATCAACAGATCATTAACTTTCTGCACATGGAAGAAACCTTTCAAGGCGCTATGATAGATGAACGAACGCACGACGACAATTTGCATGACTTTACGGTAATACCTAATCCGAAAACTTCTGAAGCTCTATCGGACATGGTAAATTTCATACCCAAATCTGTTGTTAGATTAGAAAATTTTTATGATTTTGAAGATAAATTTAAAAAGACGGTCAATTGTAAAACCAATAGTTCCTCATTGTGTTATGAAAAATTCAATTTAGGGACTAGCGAAAATCCTCAGTGTATCAATCTAGGCTTGGGATGTTCTAGACAAGAAAAAGCTACTTTTGTTAAATTATTTAAAGAATTCAAGGATGTCTTTGCATGGACTTACGATGATCTTAAAACATTTGATCCTAATATTATACAGCATGTCATCCCGATGAAGCCCCAAACTTTACCCTTCCAACAGAAACTGAGGAAAATGCATCCTAAACTAGAACCGACCGTTCAAAAAGAATTGAATAAACTCCTAAGTGCTAAAATAATTTTTCATGTTAGACACACTCAATGGGTATCCAACCTCGTCCCAGTTCGGAAGAAAAACGGGGAAATTCGACTTTGTGTCAATTTTGGGAACCTCAACAAAGTGTCTGACAAAGACAATTATCCTGTCCCTTCCATGGAACAGATGCTTCAACAAGTATCTGGTTCCAAGAGGCTATCCTTAATGGATGGTTTCTCTGGATACAACCAAGTCTTGATGTCTCCACCAGACCAATTAAAAACTAACTTCCACACCCCGTGGGGCACTTATGCTTATCGCAAAATGCCTTTTGGATTGATCAATGCCGGTGCTACCTTTCATAGAGCAATGGACATTGCTTTTAGAGGCTTAATCAATCA
>JASDQU010590027.1:47214-79202 GCA_032191745.1 Picea mariana | reverse complement strand
TCCCAGTCACTTCCAACCACACCCTTCCGCATGGCCATTGTTCGCCCACTCTATCATGCAATTCTATGAAAAACTCCTTGCCAACTCACCTTGTCTTCATCCATGTCCTCCTGACAGTTGTCTTGCAAGCCCAGACTAATCCGAGCTTGCATCTAACAAAGAACTACATGGGAAGTCTGATAGAAGACTACATGCACAGTCTAACATAGAAGACTTAGTGGAAAAGCCTTGAATGCAGTGGGCTAATCTCATCTCTGGTAGTTGAAACCTCATCTCACCTATAAATGGAAAGATGAAAGGACTGACCATGGAAGCTAACTGTTGGCCCGTATCCCCTTGCAAGCAAACTTTCTTGCCAACCCATGCTTCTATGAGCTCGCATCTAACAAAAGGATAAACATTCAGTCTAACAAAGGATCTCATTGACACAAATATTTGACTGTAGTGGCAAATTGTTCTAAGCATAGATAGTCAGTTTTGGTATTATGTTAAGGGGTCAGATGGTTGAGCAAGGCTCCAGATTGTAAAATTTTGATGAAGCATACTAGTATTTTGGTTATGTACTTTATTTGAGACTTCTTTTTTAATATAAGTCATCTTCCTCTTCCATCTTATTTGCCTCTGATAATGAAGTGTTCATGATTGAATGATTCACATGAATTGTTGTAGTTGTATTGTGATGGATTTTTTATTATAGTATTGTTATCATTTTCTTTAGTTTCCTGAAACTTTGAATCCAAGAGGATCTTGTGTTTGAGTTTTTCCTCCTTAGATGCTTGAATACCTGATGTCCATAGCGGACCTCTACACTTTACTTACCAAACTATTCCTTCTATTCACCTTTACTCCAACTTACTACTGAAGTTGATCAAGACCTTAATTGCTTGTGCGTGCTAGTCTAGTTTTCTGAGTTAAAACGATATTATCTTGAGTCTTACCCATTTGACCCCTTTAAAACTCATTCATAGTGGCATATAACCAGATGGGTACTAGGCTTACCTTCTATGCAATCTGAGGGTGAATCTTAGTGCTAACATTATTGGCATCGTTGTTGGGGATGAATTGAAGACATTTCCCTATGATTGAATGGCAAAGCTTACTGATTATGAAGGTGCATCAGAACTCAGTAAATCAAAGATTGCAACTTGCACCTAGTGACTCCACTATTTCGACTCCACTTTTTCATTTGTGTCTTTGAAAGGAAGACACATGAGGTCCACTCCACAGTTGCCTCTAGCAACACCTAAATCTAACCCAGAGAAAAATATCAGAAAAGGAAAGGCCCCTCAAGAAGGTACTTCAGTTGCTGAGCGAGGTGATTCTGGTAATTTTCATAATCTTTCTTCTAAAACCCCAGTAGTTTATTCTCATTCTCCTACTATACCTTCTGTTGGAGTTTCCAAAAATTTAAATTTTGGGAGTTTTCCTGTTGATTTCTCCCCTCCTAGTCTTGGTTTGGAAATCTTTGACACCCCTATTTCCCCCAAATTTGTACAAATGTTTAGACCCAGGACCTTGGAAGACTTTCCCACTCTAGGATTTACTACTCCTCCTCCTATTAAAATTGCAACATTTATAGAAGGAGAAACCTCTATTCCCTCAAGCCCTGTAGCCTTTTCCCTCAACACTCAGTCATTTCCATTTTCTCCCAAAATCACAGTCCCAGTCTCACCTGTTCAAAATTCATCCCCTCTTGGTTTTCCTCTAGTTCACAATCCAATGGCAGGTGCTAACCCTCCTAGAAATAGGATGGATTCCATAATGGCTGCAAGATATGCCCCTCTAATTTTACCTCAGCCAATAAATTCTCTCCCTGCTAGAGATTACCTAAAATACATGCCCAAATTCACAGGAGAAGAAGACATAACTATTGAAGAACACCTTGCTTCCTTTTACAGTTATGCAGAAAATCTAAACATTGAAAATGAGGATGTGTATATGAGAGTCTTTGTCTGGATCCTTTATGGTGAGATTAGGAAATGGTTTAGGGGTTTGAACCCTGAATCCATTACTGAGATTGAGGCTTTAGATGATGCCTTCTTGAAATAGTGGGGGGATAAAAAGGATTTTTTGTATTATATCATAGAATTTGGATCCCTAAAGAGGAAAGAGGGAGAGTCTATCTCTGACTTCTTGTAACATCCTCAGCCACCCACGGGCCAAGGGACGCTACCTGCAAGCCCACCCTTGGACTTGTTTCTCTTACCAATACCTTCTTTAAAAATTAAGGATGCACAAAAGAAAGACTTTAACAACATGCACAACAATATCCAGCAAGCATGCATAATCTAAGATTCAATTAAACGATAATTAAATACACAATGGAATACATTCATACACAGATAATAATATCACGATAGAGATCACTTATCTTTATAAAAAGGTGACAGCAACTGGATGCAGACCAAGGACGTTCTACCCAACCGTAGACACCATTGCTCTAAATCTCAACAGTAGTGTCACCCCTGAGCCAGGGCTATGAATCCACAAGGATGGTTCTAGAGTGTACTTGGGTTCCCAAACCAGTCATCTCTGACAGGTTTCCCAACACCCACAACAATCCAAGTACCCAGCTCTCTTCTACCCAGCCTGTGCCACCCGAGAGAATGGACCTCCACCCTTCTCTACCATGTAGTCCCTCAGGAAGTCCTTTTCCTTCATGTCAAGGCCTCCAGCACAGCCGGTCCAGAATCTCAATGTTGGAACTCTCAGGACTCACAGTTGTGAGCAAAACAAGGTGTAGGCCAATGAATTTCAGACATGCCCGCCCCAGGTCATGGCTAGATCACACCAGAGACCACTACAACCAACTATCCTATGGCTAATTCTTCAACGGTTCGGGTCCCTTTCCTAAGACAAGATGCGGATGAGGATGGATCAATGGATGAGTCAGGGGGTGCATGGGAGTGTATGAGGGAAAAATGATTGAAGGTACAAGAAATCAGTGAACAAGACATCAGTCGAACCCCCCTATCAGACCAGAGGAATATTTAAGTAACTTCGTGGGGAATAAAGAACCTCCTGGCCTTCCCCAAGAAGCTCACGTAATCGATCCCCTCCCTTAGACAAAAGGTTTAATTAAAAATAGGAATCAACACTCAGACCCTCAAGCCCCTCTCTTGTGGAATCATAGACCCCTATAACTCTAGTCCTTTTTCGTCTAGGACCCAATGGTGTGTTTATTATTAATAATGATAAAAACATTACATGTCTTGGGAACACTAGCCTCTTAATAATTTCTTGGGCACTCTATCCTCTCAGCATTGTAACAATACATTATTTTAAATGGGGGTTCAAAACCTAGGGTGTTAAATCCCCTCCCCCTTATTTTATCACTGTCCTCAGTGCATATACAAAATAGAGATCAAAATCTCAAATTTATTCAAAAATATGTGTGTACTCTACCTGCATGGCATCTTCATGCTCCCAGGTAGCATATTTAGGACCGTAGCAGGTCCACTGAACTTTTACCAGCTCTATAAATCGATTCCGGAGCATTTTTACCTTTCTGTCCAATACCCGTACTGGATGAACCTAAAATTCTTCCTCTATTTCTATTTGAATCAGATGCCAATCAATAACATGGTTAGGGTCATGTACATATTGCTTTAGTAAATATACATGAAATACATTATGCACATTCATGGAAGCAGGTAATGCAAGCATGTATGCAATTGGCCCTATTCTGTCCAATATTTCAAATGGACCACATAATCTAGCTGCCGGCTTTGTACAACTACCCAATTTCAAAGATCTCTTCATGGGCTTCACTTTCAAAAGTACATGCTCCCCTACTCTAAATTCTATGACTGTCTTGTTCTTGTCTGTATAAACTTTTTTTCTATCGTGAGTTGCCTTTAAATTCTTCTTAATCTTGACCACCTGGTCTTCTATGTCCTTCAGCAACTCCAGCCCAAGTACCACACACTCTGTTGGGTTGTCCCAACTCACTGGAGTATTGCATTTCCTACCACACAAGGCTTCAAATGGGATCATTCTCAATGAATCTCGATACCCATTATTATATGTAAACTCAACCAAGTGTAAGTAATCTTCCCACTTAGATGGCTTATCCATCACATACATTCTCATCATGTCTTCAATTATTCGATTGGCTCTCTTTGTTTGCCCATCTATCTAGGGATGATGTGTTGTGCTAAAATTTAGATTTTTTCCAAATCCTTTAAACAATCCCCTCTAGAAATTGGAGGTAAGATTTGTATCTCTGTCCAAGACAATTATCCTGGGTATCCCATGCAACCTAGCAATTTCCTTCATGAAAATTTATGCAATATTAGTCATTGTATGCGTTGTCTTCATAGGCACAAAATGAGCAGCCTTTGTTAATTTTTCAACCATCACCGTGATTGAATCATGTTGCTTATTCATTTTGGGTAACTCTGTGATGAAATCCATGGTGATCACTTCCCATTTATTCTCTGGAATCAACAATGGCTGTAGCAAACCCATTGGGTGCCTATGCTCAGCCTTCACCTTCTAACATCCCATACATTGAGAGATGTAATCAACAACATCCTTCTTCATTCCTGGCCAAAAGAACTGGCTTATTACTATTATAATTGTTTTCTGGTAACCGGGATGTCCAACATAAGGAACATCATGCATTTCCTTCAGTACCAAATTCCTCAGTTCTTTGGAACTAGGAACATAGATTTTGTTTTTATGCATGAGTAATATGTCTTCCTTTATCTCATACGCCTTTGTTTTCTATTGTACCTCTCCTTGTTGTAAGTTTTCCTTTACCTATAGGTAATGCTGATCTGTAACAAGACCATCTAAAATTATTCTCTTCAAGTTTGATTGATGCATACTGACAGTAGTAGCATGCATGAGATGCACTCTTTTACTAAGTGCATCAACAAATTTATTCTCCTTTCCCTTGAGATGCTTTATATTGAAGTCATATTCACTTAAAAATTCTAGTGATCTTGTACGCCTGGCATTCAAGGTTGGCTATTCAAAAATATACTTCAGGTCAATGTGGTCTTTCCTTAATTCGAATTTCTTCCCCATGAGATAATGCCTCCACATCCTCAAGGTGTGAACAATGGCAGGAAGTTCCAAGTCATGCGTGGCATAGCTCCTCTCATGTTCCTTAAGCTTTATAGAATTATATCCAATGACATGTCCATTTTGTGTGAGGACTCTCCCAAGTCCTTCCTTACATGAATTTTTACATACCACAAAACTTTCATTTGGGTCAGCAATCTTTAACACAGGCACACTAGTAAGTAATTCCTTCAATAGATTAAAATTATTTTCACACTAGAGTGTCCATTCAAATTTAGTTCCCCTCTTTTGCAAAGAAGTGATGGGATGAGAAATCTTATAGAACCCTACTATGAACCTTCTATAGTAGCCAAATAATCCCATAAAAGATATGACGTCTGACACATTTCAGGGTGTTGGCCATCCTCTAATGGTTTCAATATTCTCTAGATCTACTGTTGTGCCCTACTATGAAATAATGTGTCCCAAGTAATGGATTTTCTTTTGATAGAAACAACACTTACTCAACTTGGCATACAACTGATGTTCTCTCAGTACTTGCAATACCAGTCTTAAGTAATGTTCATGCTCCACTTCAGACTTAGAAGAGATAAATATGTCATCCAGGAACACTATGACAAACTTATTCAAATAATTTCTGAATATGCCATTCATTAAGAACATGAAGATAGTTGGTGCATTGGTCAGTCCAAATGGCACCACTACAAATTTGTAATGCCCATAACTGGTCCTAAAGGATGTCTTATGAATGTCTTCTTCCTTGATTCTTACCTGATGGTATCCTTCCCTCAGGTCAATCTTCGAAAATATCTTTTCTCCTCTTAGTTGATCAAAGAGGTCATCAATTCGGGGTAGATGATATTTTTTCTTTATAGTGTACTTGTTCAGCTATCGGAAGTCAATACACAACCTCAAGGTTCCATCCTTTTTTTTGACAAAAAGTATTGGTGCTCCCCAAGGTGAAACACTTGGACGTATGTACCCTTTCTTCAACAATTCTTCCAACTGCATTTGTAATAATTTTAGCTTTGATGTGCTCATTCTATAAGGTGTTTTTGACACCAAGGCAGCTCTTGGCACTAAATCAAACGAGAAATCTATCTCCCTTCTTGGTGGAAATCCGGGTATTTCTTGGAATACATCTTCAAATTCCTGTAGTACCAAGAAATATTTGAGTCTTGGCCCCTCTGTATTATCTGTCTCTTCCACATGAGTTGCATACAATTGACATCCTTTTCTAAAACATCTTTTCAGCGGTAAGGCTGAAATCTCCCTTATAGAGATGGGTCTTGGAACTCCTTTCACAGTGATTTGTTTTCCATTTTCATCAAGACATGTAAATGTCTTGTTATGATAATCTAGGACAACATGATGCTTTTCCAACCAATCCATCCCAATAATAATATCATAATACCCCAATGATATGATATTTATATCCAGACTAGTATTCACACCATTAAGACTTATGGAAAAATTTCTGACCATATCATGGATTCTTCTTTTGGTTCCAGTGGCTAGTTGAACTAAACTTGATTTTCCAAGTTTACTTTTCTCCAAATGTAATCTATCCACAATCTTAGGATCAATGTAGCAATGAATTTCTCCTGAATCAATCAAAATAGCAATAGGCTGATTTATAATCTTACCTTCCACCTCAATCATATTGGACTGGTACTCTGCTTGTCGATCATTTAAAACTGCATAGATTCTTCCCATATAGCCAGCTATCGTAGCCTCTTGGATGTTGTGCATAGTCTTCACTATGTCCTTTCTGTGTGGTCAATCCTTGTACAGGTGATCTTCCTTGCATCCCCAACATTGAATTGGTGTTCTTCCCCTTTTTCCCAAGGAATATTCCTTCTTGAAATCCCCCTTAGCATACTAATCTTGATTATTTCTATTAGGATCATTCCTATTGAAGGGAGGTTTGAATCCTTTCCTCCTCTGATTGGACTTCACATTCTTCTTGTCCTTCCAAGATTTTTGCAAGGATTCTCTTCCTTGGCCTAGCTCATATAGGTATTTAGCCTTCCTGATGGCCTTAGTCAAGGTCTTGGGTTCATCATACTTGATGTTTTCCTTATAAAAGGCTGGCAGTCCACTTAGAAATCTCTGTATTTTCACTTTCTTATCACCAATGAACTTGACATACATTAACAATCCCAAGAACTTATTCTCATACTCTGCCATAGTCATGCTTCCCAATCTGAGTTCAAAGAATTCCTGCATTTTCTTGTCATAGAAATGATCTGAGAGGTACTCCTTCTGGAAGTACTTCTTGAACCATTTCCAAGTGATCCTACTTTCATTAACATGTTCCACTTGCTTCAGTTGGTCCCACCACATTGAATCTTTCACGTGTAAATGGTAGGTGGAAATCCTAGCTTCTAGATTTGATGAATAGTTATGCAAATGAAAGTACCTCTTGAGCCCAAGCAACCATGCTCCAGCATCATCTTCCCTTTCTCTTTCACCCATAAAGGAAGGTGTCTTGAGCTTCCTCAGATCTCCTTGCAAACTATCTACCTCTTGTTTCCTTCTTTGGTGTCTGACAGGAGACACCTCTGGACTCCTTATGGAATCATCTAATGCATAAAACTTTCTTTCTGAGTAAGGAGGCGAATGCTGTCCACGGGCTCTGTTGGCACTTCTGGAATAACCATATCTTCCACGATCATCTCTTCTTTCATGACACCTACCTTCTTCCTCTTGTTTAAGGTTTTATCCCTTCTTCATTTTCCTCTGTAACTGATTTAATCTCTACAAAACTCGAGCATTTATTTGACTTTTCTCTCTCATTAGTTTCTCATTGTTTTTTTTGTAGCTTTGCACTTCCATCTTCAGGCTTCTTACATTTTTTATTAACATTTCCTTCTCTCCTTTTTCCTTGCTTCCATTGGAATCTATCTCTACATTACCAACTATGGTATTCTGGCCTTCGGCCTCCTTATCATCACTGGAGGCTCCCTTGCCTTATTCCATTTCCTCAATATGCATCCTGAGATGATGTGTGTAAGCCCCTTAATTATGTAAAATGTGCAAGAGACCATTTTGTTGGAATGATGCATATGATAAACAAAATTTCCAAACCATGATACAAGTCTCTTTCTTTTTTTTGTTCATGGAGATCATATCCCCATTCCTGAAAATAACAGTGTCAGGTTATCCCTGGCTGGCATAGAATTTCATCCTTTGTAGGTGCTTCCTTCAAACCACTTCCTAGGTGACCACTATTAGAACCTGTGGATAAATCCTTCCTTAACACTTTTATGTCTGGAAGACAACCAATTCGGCTCTTAGACCTCCTTCCCTCAGCTCTTAATATGTATACAACCATGGCCATGACCCTATGCTTAGCTGAAAAAGTGCTTGTCCAGAGCTTCAGAACTTCGAAACTTTGGAACCTTCAACTAGGACCCGATCAATGGTTCTCATCCTCATTCATGATTAACAATCGAGATCCACATCAGAACTTCACACTTGAGAAGTTTCAAATTTTGACCTCCGCTTTCCTTCGGAGTATTCTGTACCCAAAGGTCAGAATCAGGCGCCATGCGTCCTCCTCAAATCAATGGCTCTATTCCACTTCGGGACTTTAGCCTTCGGAAGTCTCAACTTTCTCCACTTGATTCCTTCCAGAACACTTTTACTCAGATTTCACGATCTGTCGATGCATGTTCTCCTGTAGATCAACAACTATGAATTGCTTCGGCTCTTTGGGCTTCAAAAGTTTCAAACTTCCTTCCTGCACTTTCTCCTGGAGTGCTTTCACCCAAAGTCGACGATCCTTCAACGTGTGTCCTATGGAATCAATGGTCGATATGTACTTCAACCTTCAGGCCTTCGGGAGTTTTCGACCCAATGTAACCTGTCACATCTTTCCCTTCTGGAGTGATCAGTCTCTAGATTGCATGATCTGTCGCCACATGGTGAAATGTTGGAAGCGAACATGTGGCCCAATCAGGTGGGTGACACGTGTCACATTCTAATAAACTTTTCAATATTCCAAATTTTCAAATATTTATGACACGTGGCACACATCCTATGTTTCCATGTCATCCCAGGAAACAACCGCAAGCCACGTCACTTCATAATTTTGGGGTCCACATCACCTCCAGGTGACATCATCGTGCCCCACCACTTTGGCTCTTCGGGCTTTGGGACTTCAAGAGTTTTCATACTAGCATACTTCCAATTCTCCCAAATTCTGAATTTTTGAACAAGACAATCTGTCGCCATGTGTCCTCCTAGATCGAATGACCAATATTCACTTTGGGTCTTCACCCAGATTCCATGGATCTGCATTGTGTGTTGTCCTTAATCTGACAGTGGAGGCTTACTTCGAGTCTAGGGACTTCGAAAAACTCAAACCTTAACCCTTTTTTTTTAAAATGTTTCTATCCAAATCTCGTGATCTACTGACGTGTGTCTCTGGCGGATCGACGACTATGATTCCTTCAGGACTCTAGACTTCGAAAATATCAAATTTCAAAACTTATCTGGCCCCACTGGATTTCATCTGAAGCCATGAATCTGGTGACGCGTGGCTCATGGTAGATCGACGACTTAGATCGTTTTAGGTCTTCTGGTTTCAGAAATCTCAAACTTCAACTTGTCTTGCTCGCCTTTTCCTGGAGTGCTTTCACACGAAGCACATGATCGGTTGACGTGTGTCCTCCTATAGATCGATGGTCCCCAGATACTTCTTCTCTTTGGAGGTTCATTTCTCGAGTACTAACATGTCACATCATTGCATGCCTTTCAAATTGTGGGGGATTGCATCAATGGTTTCGAGTAACCTGCTTTTCACCCCATAATTCTCTTGATGTTGACACATAACCCCTTGGAAAAATCATGGTTTGGATTGCGAGACTGCCTTGGGAAATTATCTTCCGTGCAACTTCATTCCCTGCAATGCCTCCTATCCATTGATCTCTCTTTCTCATGGGATCCGACGGTTGTGACCTTAACTCTTTCTTCCTTTACATCAGACGACCCATGTTTGCTTGTACTTTGATCCAATGATCCCGGATCTCTCTTGATCCTACAGTGGCGATCACTCCCGAATTCGAAGGGGATGGTCACGATCCTTCGAACCCCTTACAATGGATCTCTGATTTTCTATCTCCTACATAGATTCTGAAATTCCATTCCTCCTAAGATATTTAAATTCATGGTCATAATTCGATCTCGACCCCGAGACTCTGACCAACAGACCCGGCCCATACCAGCCCAATGCTTCAACCAGAAGCTCTAGTACCAATCTATAAAATTCCCAGCCACCCATAGGCTAGGGGACGCTACCTGCAAGCCCGCCCTTGGACTTCTTTCTCTTACTGATACCTTCTTTAAAATTTAAGGATTCATAAAAGAAAAGACTTTAACAACATGCACAACAATATCCAACAAGCATGCATACTCCAAGATTCAATTAAACGATAAAGAAATACACAACGGAATACATTCATACACACATAATAATATCACGACAGAGAGAAATTATATTTATAAAAAGGTGACACCAATTGGCTACAGACCAAGGATGTTCCACCGAACCATAGACACCACTGCTCCAAATATCAACAATAGTGTCACCCTCGAGCCATGACAATGAATCCACAAGGACAATTCTAGAGTGTACTTGGGTTCCCAAACCAGTCAGCTCTCAAGCTCTCACAGTTTTCCCAACACCCACAACAATCCAAGTACCCAACTCTCTTCTACCAAGCCTACACCACCCGAGAGAATGGACCTCCACCCTTCTCTGCCATGCAGTCCCTCGGGTAGTCCTTCTCCTTCCTTCCAAGGCCTCCAGCATAGCTGGTCCAGAATCTAAATGTTGGAACTCTTAGGACTCGCAATTTTGAGCAAAACAAGGTACAGGCCAATGCATTTCAGATATGTCGGCCCCAGGTCACAGTTGGATCACACCAACGACCACTATAACCAACTATCTCGTGGCTAATTATTCAACAATTTGGTTCCCTTTCTCGAGACAAGACGCGGATGAGGACGGATCAATGGATGAGTCAGGGGGTGCATGGGAGTGTGTGAGGGAAAAATGAGTGAAGGTACAGAAAATCAGTGGACAATCCATCAGTTGAACCCCCTGTTGGGCCCGAGATATGATCGATTTTATGACGTTAATTAGATACTTTTTCCAAATGTATATATGTGTAATTTACGTTGCTTCATTGCTTGATATATATATTTCAGCATCATTAAATGTAATTTACTGTTTTTAGAAGAGGTTCGACCCTCCAGTGGTCAACCTCTCAGTTTATAAATCTTATAAATACCACCTTAGGGGTCAAACAATAGTTAGGAAGTCGTGTGTTAGAGCAAAGACAATTTTAGCTATGTTTTTCCATTTTCGTTTTGCCAGACTGTGTAAAACCTACGTTTTTAAGTTTTAATGGTAAAATCGCTTTGTTAAAGTTCATGGTGTGCATTTGAAGAGTGACCATGACTTGTTGGGGGGGCCACCAGCATTCTGGGTAACTATTATATGAGTTTGTTTGTGGTTTGAGTAGCATAGATGTATTTTTATCTTATTTTTTGTATATGAATTGTTATTTTACTTCTTTGTTGTATAATTTGTTGTTTATGATTTAATTGTTTTAATTTAGTTTTGCAGGTTGATATGAAGGATCTTGTTAATATGCAATGACTTTGTAGATAGTAGAAGCAAGCTTGCAAGCTTAGGCACTAACCCCATGTGTGATTAGATGATAGAATAGGTTTTATTTATGTTGAAATAGAGTTTAAAATAAAGTTTAAAATAAAGTTTAAAATAGAGTTTTAGAATAGAATTTTAATTCATGCTTTCTTTAACAGGGCTTCGGTGGATGGATAGTGATAGCTTTAGTTTTTATCTGTAGATTTCTTATTCAAATGTTATTTAGTTTTTGCTTAACTAGTTGTTAATTAATTTGCTCATTTGTTTACATGCCATATGCTAGAATAATGTTTAATTTCCGTTTATGAATACGTCCTCTTCTTACAAATTGAATTGTCAAATAGAACTAGTTTAGTTTACTTCATGCAGTTTCTTTCTTAGATTTAGGTTGTAATTTCAATTTGTAATTAATGATTGAATTTATTTATGAGTTTTCTTACGTAGTATAGAGTGCAATTGAATTTCATAATCTCTTTATAACTGTTGATGATTAATGCATGATTACATAATCACATGGATATGCAGGATAATTGATGTTGTTTCTATAATGGCTAAGTTCTCACCGGATTGCCTGATTCACACTTTTCACTTTGCTATTGAAGTCAATATCGAGCTTGTCCCTCTTGAATTATCTTTCATTATTAAGTGCCATCATGATATTGTAAGACACCGGAGACATTCACACAACCATCAACACTATATTTGAGTTTTCATAGACTAGCAGATAGTTTTCTTTCTTTCATAGCTTAGGAGATAGTTTCCTTGCTTTTGTAGGATAGATAGTCTTTTACTTTGGTAGATTAACGAATAGTTTTCTTATCATAGAGATTAGTTGTTAATTTCTTTTATTATCATAATGCTTTCAATTTAGTATATTTCCATTTGTAAATTAGAAATAGTTTTGAAGCTTGATTTAAGAATAGAATTCACTTGCCTATTAGCTTAGTTAGTTGCTTATTCAATAATCTTAATTAGTTTACTTGTTGTAGAAGTTATCCTAGGTTAGTTAGTTGTTTAATTTCTTTAATAGGTTAGTTTCTTACTTGTCTATTCTTGCTTTGATAGTGTAGTTGCTTGTTTATTTACTTGCTTTCACAGGATAGTTTCTTACTGAATTTAAGTAGGTTAATTACAAGTAGTTTGTTTTTCTATTTGCTTATTAGATGAATAGTTTGCTTTTGCTTATTGTTATGAATGAACTAGTTTTCTTTAAGTAGGGTTGTCATTTGCTTTCCTATAACTATTCATTGATCCTTCGTTCAAAGGTTACTTCAGGTACATAGCTTGAGTTGTTTAGTAGAGTTTGATCATTAGTAGTCCTTGCTTGAGTAGATCAGCCCTTAGATAGCCCCTTACTTAGTTATACTATACTACTACCAATCCTTCTACCTTGGCATATATTTTTCTACAACTCTAAGTTTACTTACCCTGAGTTGACCATTTAATTGAGGGTTTTTAGTGTGTTTTTAGTGCATATACAACACCCATCATTTTTGGTGTTGTTGTCGGGGAATTGTCTCAAGGTAGGAAATAGTTAGGAAATAGATCATTCTTATACCTTAGCATTAGATTGGTGGTGGGGGAACTTTAAGACGAGAGGTAAGAACCTACGCATCTGCTATTCTAGGCTCCCCCAAACCCATTGGTAGTTTTTATATTTTTTTTTTGTTTACTTTCATGAATAGACCTAGAGACCCAAAAGGTAGATACATTAAATCTAAATCAGACCTTTCAACCAAGGTTTCTTCCAATCTTTTTGGGGGAAGGAACGTTCCACTCATAATATCCACAGACCAATACCAAAAAATAGGAGCTAGCTCAACTCAAAGAGATAAAATAGTCTCTGAAGAGACTAACACAGGGAGCACTTTAGAATAAGAAATTGAAGCATCAGTCATATTGGGACAGGAGATAAGACCACTCGAGCCTTCCGTAGAGCCAAACAATACAACCTTTTATTTTACACCACCACCAAGAGATCCTAACTTTGAGGACACCATAGACCCTGAGCAGGTGAATATTTTGTTTGGTAGTTTAGCCAACATAATTATCTCTCAAATTGACACAGAAAATTTGGCACCAATAATCTCACTCGGCTCGAGTAAAATCCCAGACATCCAATCAGTAGGAAGACCTTTCCATCAAAGGGAAACCTTGTTCTCTTCCAAGATAAAACCACCTAGGTACTCTCTTTTTGGAAACCAAACCAATATGTATGATTAGGAGGACCATAACAATGTAATACATGGGGAGGAAAAAGAAACTGGAAACCAAACTGAAACTACCTTCACGTTTCCAATTTTGGACACCACCCCAAATGTCAAAATGAAGAATATTCCCCTCTCTGAACTGCCTACCTTTTATGGTAAAAAAAGTGAAGATACAGACACCTTCCTATTTGAATTCGACATCTTGTGTAGGATATAAAACTACATACAAGATTCCCAGAAACTAAAACTCTTTCCTGCCACCCTCAAAGACTATGCACTAAGATGGTTCATGGGGTTGGGAGAAACCACTATTAGGTCTTGGGAAGCCATGAAAGATATCTTTCTTTAAAAGTACCAATATTGTTGCAATACCAAGGAGTCTCATAATGACATCTTTAAAATCCAATAGTTAGAAGACGAGACCCTCAAATATTATATGGAACGATTTGGTTATATCCCCCAGAAGTCAAAATACCATGACCTGCTAGAGGATGCAGTTAGGGCTCTTTTCCTTAAGGGAATTTCAGAAGAATATCTAGAGATGCTTAAGATGATGGAATCGGATGACATCTCCCATAAACCATTTGTCAAAATATGTGAAATGTGTAAAAATTAATCAAGGAGTAGAGCCAAAATAGGAAAGAATGTCTGGGGCCCTTATAATAGAATCTTAAAACCAGTTAGTTGAGGTGGTATCACGAGAGCAGAGATACGGAACCTTTTAGAGAACTTCAAGAAAAATATCTTAAGCACAATAGGTTCCCATTTGGACAACCTCAAAATTAAAAAGAAACAGGAGGAGGAAAATTCCGCAATGAGCATATATTGCCCAAGTTGTAGGAGGAAGCATTCCTCAAGGGAATGCTCATTAGATAACATTTTAGTTTGTGGCTTCTGCATGGAAGACCACTCAACTGAAAAGTGTCCATCATTTCCCAGTTTATTAGCCATCTATAGGAGTGGGGATCCTTGGGAGTCCTCTTATTTACCTAGGAGGCCATGGCAACCTAGAAACAAGCCCACATACCTAGATCTACAATCTCAAGTTCCACCCTATTATCAACAACAACAATGGAACTCACCAGGTTGGAAAAACTGGTCTACTCAGTACCAACATCCTTGGCTTAAAGGATGGAGAGGAGGACATAACAAAGGAAACCCTCAAGCTCCACCTATCCCTATGTCCAACCATCCTTATCCTCAGTTTCCACCGAACACTCCGCAGCTTCTGCCAGGTTTTGTTCTACCACCTTTACCTTCTATTCAACAACAACAACCGCTACAATATTAGAATGCAAGCTCCTTGAGACTAACACTATTACTCACACAACTAGTCCTGAATCCCAATAATAATCCCCCTCAACCTCTTCATAGTGTTGAGATGCATGCCTTCCCAACATATGTTATTACTCCTATTCCATTACAGGAAATTCAACTAAGATCGGGAAAAGTTTTGGATAGGCAGAGACCTTCAATAGTCATCCAGGAAGAAGAAGAAGAAGAAGAAGAAGATACCACCAAACAACCCATGGATGACACTAGGTGGGAAGATGCTATTATTCCTAAGAACCAAGAACCCAAGATTCCCCAAAATGAACCTTCACAAATTACGAAGGCCCCTCCTTATCCAGACAGATTGGTAGTCGAGAAACCTACCACCCGACCGGAATTTGACATCTTGAATGAATTGAATAATATTTGTGTCAAGATTCCCTTGCTTCAAGCCATTAAAGACATTCCAATATATATTAAGGTGGACAAATAATTGTGTATTAAGAAGCCAGGTAGAAAGCAAAAGGACCCTCCTACAGTACATTTGGTAGGAGGACTTTCTAAGTACATATCAGAGTAGCCGAAACTAGTAAAATATGGGAACCTAGGAAACCCCATAGTGACCATAACCATTAATGAGGTCTCCATTGGAAACACTCTCATAGATATAGGGGAAGCCATCAATGTTATGACTGCTACTACCTTGGAAAAATTACAGTTACAACCTCTTATTCGGCCTACCCCAACCATTTTGGAATTAGCAGATAAGACTAGGGTTATACCTGAAGGAATTTTAGATGATATCATGGTTACTTTAGCCTCATGGGAATACCCAGTATATTTTCTTGTCATTCACTCAAAGGACCCTACCAAATTCCATCCCATCATTTTAGGAAGACCTTGGTTAGCCACAACCAATGCATTCATTGGCTGTAGAGAGGGAGAAATGACCATCTCAAATGGAATCTCTATCTAGAATCTCACCATTTACCCTTCAGCTCAACCTATCATGGAGAATCTATGGTGGCTTGAATGTATATATGAGAATGAGGATTGGGAAGAACCCATATTGACAAGTGACCATGCATGGGATCTTCAGGAGCACACAATGGAAAATGTGCTAAATCAGTTTATTTATGCTATCATATGTGTGGATTTTCCACAGTATTTTCCCCAATTTGAGTACATGTTTGGGGAATAATTTCAGGAACAATTGGACCCATCCATTTTTTCTTCGGCATATTTCATCTTCGAGATAGATGAGTTTTCCATGTCTTATACTATGCCCTATGATATTAGTCCAACGAAATTTTTACATATAAACTTCGGGCTAGATGAAGAACAATAGAAAAAATTAGTAAGTATCCTTAAAGAACAATTAGGAGAATTCACCTGGGAATACACTGAAATAAAGTGTATACACCCTGACACATGTATCCATCACACATACACCCATGGGGAGGTAACACCTATTAGGCAACCCCATAGAAGGATGAACCCAACACTCAAAGATATAGTAAAGGAGGAGATCCAAAAGTTATTAAATGTTGGATTTATTTATCCCATCTCTGATAGTAAGTGGGTATCCCCTCTTGTAGTGGTTCCAAAGAAAGTGACCAGGAAATGGAGAATTTGTATTGATTTCTGAGAACTCAACAAAGCCACTTTGAAAGACTACATTCCTCTTCCTTTCATTGAACAAGTTCCAGGTACCTTGTCTAGAAAGAAGTATTTTTCCTTTTTAGATGGGTACAATGGGTAAAATCAGATTCTTATAGCACCCGAGGACCAGGAAAAGACAACCTTTACTTGTCCTTGGGGCACCTATGCCTATAGGTTCTTACCATTTGGATTGTGTAACGCTCTTGCCACATTTCAATGAGCAGTACTAGGGATATTTGTCAATCGTATCCATGATTGTGTGGAGGTATGCATGGATGACTTCACAGTTTATGGAAACACTTACCAGGAATCCTTAGACAACTTAGAAAAGGTCCTTATCAGATGCCAAGAAATGAACCTATCTCTAAGTCATGAAAAATGTAAAATGTTGTTAATTGAAGGAGTGGTTCTAGGACATCATGTTTCATCTGAAGGGATAAAATTCGATCCTACAAAGATTTTGGTCATCATCATACCTCCACCCCCCAAGACTCAGAAATAGGTGAGAAGCTTTCTTGAACATGCCAGATACTACCGGGGGTTTATTGAAAATTTTACAAAGATTGTTGCACCCATGTTTGTATTACTAATAAAAGATGTTGATTTTGTTTGGACTAAGTAGTGCAAACTGCCTTTGAAACCCTGAAAGCTAAGTTGTCTATAGCACCAGTTCTTAGAGGGCCCAATTGGACTCTCCCATTTTACATATCTATTGATGCTTCTGACACCATAATAGAAGGAGTATTAGGGTAGAAAGAGGAACAGCAGTCCTATGCCATTTATTTTGTGAGCAAGAACTTGTCCCCTGTTGAGTTAAACTACACAGTTACCAAGAAGAAATTCTTGGCAGTTGTTCATGCTATTAACAAGTTTTGTCATTACATTACAGGTTACGAAGTATTTGTACATACATATCATTCTACAATTAGATTTCTCATGAATAAACCCATAACTAATGGTTGAGTGACTAGGTGGCTCCTGTTATTGGAAGAATTTAATATCATTGTGCTTGACTGACCTAGAAAGGATAATGTGGTAGCTGATTTTCTTTCCTGAATAAGAAATGAGGATGATGATATCCCTATAGATGATAGTTTCCCAGACAAACACCTTTTTTCCCTCTATGTCAATACCCCATGGTTTGCGGATATGGAAAACTATCTGGATACTAGGAAGTTACCGTCTCATTTGTCACCTCATGAAAAGAGGAAAATTATTACACAGAGTGCTAATTACTCTTGGGTTGGCCATGACATTTTTCACACAGGCCCTAATTTGATTATTCTTAGATGTGTCCGAGAAGACGAGGTACCAGAAATACTACAAAGTGGTCATGATGGACCATGTGGTGGTCATTTTTCTGACAAATGCACAACATATAAGGTGTTACATTCGAGTTATTATTGGCCTAGCATTTTCAAAGATACTGCCAAGTATGTGAGAAGTTGTGATAGTTTCCAAAGGATAGGAAGACCTACGTCAACTGAAAAAATTCTCTTGCATGCCCAAATTATGAAAGAACCCTTCAAAAAATGGGCCCTTGACTTTGTAGGACGAATTTCACCCATGTCCCATAAAAAGAACTATATTTTGGTTTGTACGGACTATGTCACCAAGTGGGTAGAGGAAAAATCCCTATTCAGGGATACAAAAAAGTTTGTTGTCGAATTCATCCATGAAGACATCTTTACCCACTTCGGTGTCCCTCATGAAATTGTTACAGACCAAGGCACTCAATTCACTTCTAAGCTGATGAGACAGCTAACAGAGAAATATGGGATTAAACACTATAAATCTTCTCCATACCACCCCCAAGCTAATGGTCAGGTATAATCTGCAAAAAAAGTCCTCTAAGATATCTTGACCAAGATTGTTCAATTACATCATCAGGATTGGGCTGATAGGCTTCCAGAGGCTTTGTGGGCATATTGGACCACCTGGAGAAATACCATTGGGAATACCCCTTATGAGCTAGTGTACGGGAAACAAGTACTTCTACCAATAGAATTCCAAGTAAGGAACTTTTGTTTTGCCATGGAATTGGGATTAAACTTAGATGAGGCTCAGAAGCAACGAGCCCTACAATTGAATGAGTTCGATGAGATCAGGAAAGATGCCATCCAATGAACAATATTAGTCCAAAAACAGAGGAGCAAGTGGCATGACAAGTTTATTAAGAAGAAACACTTCCAACCTAGTGATTGGGATTTGTTTTTTGACTCTCGATTCAAAATATTCAAAGGCAAACTCACAACCCGATGGTTGGGCCCTTACGATGTAGACACTATTTTTGACAATGGAGCTGTAAAAATCAAAACAATTGACAATAGACAAGTCTCCTTTGTAGTAAATGGACACTGACTCAAATTTTATCATAAGCCCATTTCCAAAGAGGATTTTCTATAGGTCATGTCAACTGACAAGGCATTGGCCTTAGTAGATGGGGAAGTTCCCCCTTGTTCTTGAAGAGTTTTCTTAATTTTGTACTGTAGATATGTAAATAGTTTTTGAACTTTGTTAATAAAGCAATTCTAGAAATTTCTGTAAGTATTTATTTCACTAGGAGTAGACAGTTTCAAGGAAATATAAAAGAAGGATTTTTCTTCAAAACATTGTTACACTTGAATTTTGTTGTCTGATAAGCATCAAATGAATATTGACTTACTGTAATTAGCCATATTTTTGCAAAAAATTTCATTTTCTTAAGGCATTCCAAAGTAGTTTCTCTTGAAACTCTTCACCACAATATAAGGAAGTGATACCATAACCATCAAGCTTAGAGGTCTCTCGTACAAATTTTTTCCAAGAAACCTAAGTAAGTGAGTAAAGTGTCTTTTTTAAAGAGTAACAAGGAGGTATAATTAGCGTTTAGTCATGGAAACATCACAATAACTACAAAAGAAGAAAGTGAGTTGAGCCTAGAGATACCTTTCTGTTCTTTCTCAATGGTACCACCCACTACACACTAAATATCCTGATTATATCATATCTTTAGATAGGCCACATCCTCTTAAGCACCCCTTACATCAAAACAATCACTAAGTAGTATAATGGAAATTCATCCTCTAACATAAATACCATCCCAATTGAAAAAAGAAAGAAAAAGTTGTTTTCATAGCTGTCCCCCCGTCTTCTTGCATAAAGCAATCTTATACTAAAATCTTAAAATATGGAGGGACAGTATCTAAGGGTGTAAGAGGCTAACTCGCTGGGATACTGAATAGGTCTGCTGACAGTGGGTACTAGCATGTGGTATGACTAGGTAAACCCGTCGGAGTACTGAACAGACTTGCTGGCAGTGGGGCATTCTACCTAGTGAGGATGGTAATTTGACAAATAAAAATAATAAATTTAAACTTGTTCTGATGTACGGCATTAATTGCAGACAAATATGACATGAAGTATGTATGGTTAATCTAAGGTTAATGAACTCCATAAAATTACCATTGGGAACTAACTCTAAGACTATCTTGAAACTATCTTGCCTACCTCTTCTTATCTATATATAGGATCTCTTATCCTATAGGTGGGTCCATATTCTAATCGTCTCATCAGACCAATATGTGAAATTTATCTTTACACTTGACATACTATAACTATTTGGCTATTGGGGGAACTGACTGGTTTCCTATACTTTTGATTGTGAGGTGTCACAATACTTAGGTGTGGGGGAGGGGTTCATGAGTTGACAAATGATCATTGCCTAGATAAATAAATATTTGTAAGAATTTGTGTCTTATTTTCATGATACAGATTCTTACATCAACAGTCATTTTATTTTTGAAGTGCTAAACTCATGTGTGCTATAAATTGTTGAACATATACTTAACAAACCACTTTATCGGTTTATTTTTTGTTACAAGATGCACATTGTAGGTTTGACATTACATTTCCTATGCTTTTTATAAGTTGTTCATTATAGGTTTGAGATTACATGTCCTATGCAAGAAGATTGAGTGAGCATGGTGGCAAAATCAACAACAAGGGAGCATTCTGCCTCTGCTCTTAACCACTGTGATTGTCAAAAAAACATTTCAATCTTGCAGGCTATCCATTACAAAAGATAAAAATGTATTTAACATAGAGGTGCATATGAAGTGTCGTATGAGGTGTTGTATGAAGTTCTATATGAAGTGCCAAACAAAGTGCCATATGAATTTACACATCAGTAACTGTCCACAATTCCAAGTAACTAGGAATCAATGACATTTAATTGAATTGGTTGTATGAAATTTAGAGTGAGGATGCAAACCTTAGACATATTCATGATCAAATGTCCAATTCAAAAGACTTGTACATTGATCTAATTGCGCATCATTAAGCTTGCCCCCAAAAATATTCCTTTGAATTCGAAAATTCCCACACATGGCAACTTGTGCATGCATGTGTGCAACCAACTCCACCCTAGGTGCATTCAAAAATGGGCTGGGGTTACCTATTATCCCAATTCACCTCTGCCATTCACATTGCCCCTATCTTAGAGAATGTGCTCAACCTTTGTCATTCCTTCCCCTCTTCAAATTGTGCTCGACCCTTTCTCAACTTGTTCCATTCCTTGGCCCAATTGCACCCTCTCTTGGTGAATTTCACCTCTGTTTATTTCTTCACATAATGCGCAAGAGGTATGAACCATCTTCCTATGCATATATTTTCACCATTCATGAGTTTTCACAGTGCAGAGAGATGTTTTTGCGTGTAGGATATGGGCCATTCTTATCCCACTTGCATGGCCACGATGATGGAATATCCATGCAATTCTCCCTCAGTTTCGATGGGAAGACAACGTGCGTGGGGTCTCTTATCTTTGGGGTCTCATAAGAGTTCATTGTTGCAGCCACGAAGCTTCCAAGAATGGGAGATAGATGGTTCAAAAACCACCAGCTGCTGCACTCAAGTTATAATAGGGTTTTTAAGCTTGAATTCCAGAACACCTCAGAAGAAAAAGGATATTCCAGGGAATGGATAAAAGAGGAATTCATCAACCCTCTCATCATCATCACTAAGTTGATCACATGCAAAGGTAGATATTCCACTTTCAAAGCCTCTCATTTCAGATTGCTAGCTCATTTTCAGTTCAACAAACCTTTGAATTTTCCCTTCTATTTTCTAAAGAGCTTGGAGAAGATGTCCTCTCAAGTGAGGAAGAACATAACTAACCCCCACAACAGCCTCTTTCACCATGGCTTAATCAAACTCCTTGTTCTAGCCGAATTAGAGAAACAGGGGCAAACTTGGGATGCATTCATCTATCAATTTGCAAACCCTCACTTGACAATTAATACTGGAAAAAAACCACTTGGACTAAGGACTATCTCTCCATCCAAGCCCCGCTCTCCAAAGACTCCAAACTCCCCTGCAAAAACCATTTATTTACCGGAACAATACAAGAATCTTGTTGAAACCCCTACATCCTCATCATGTAAAAAGACCAAGAGTAAATATCAAAAGAAGCCTATTGATAACCTTCAGATGCCTTCAATATCTCTTGATCCCACACCTAAAAATCTCCAAGAAGTGATTCAACAAGACTTTCCTATAGTTCCCACAAATAGGAGAGGATCCAATCAATTTGACAAAGGGCCCTTTCAAAAGAGTACCCGGAGCACAAGATAAAAAACTTATGAAAAACCCCTGCCTGCTTCAGACCCTATCCAAGTGTCCTCCGATCTTGACAGCCCTCACAAGAGACTTCGAGAAGTTTCTGCAAATGGATTAGAGCCACAAAGAAATACAAAATTAGAACCTACCTCTCCTTATCAACCCCCTACTTCACCCATGCCTACTCTAGATCCTAAGAATGATAGATTGTCCACATCTTTCAAAGGATCTAAGCCTTCCTGTGAAATAAATGATTCTGCCCCAGAGATTAAGAAGCTACAAAAAGATAATTCTCAGCTGCTCCAACAATTGGAAGAAAGGAAGACAATAGACACACACCTTCATCATGATAATGTAGTCCTCCAAGCAAAGGTAAACTCTCTTCAATGGTTGGTTGATGAGATGAACAAATCCAACCGCATCCTCAGAGCACAACTAATGCAACACAAGAGGCATAAGGCAAAGTCTTCATAGCAAGAAGGAGAAGCTTCTAAAGTTGATCCTCCTCAGCAAGCTTAGTCATGAGGGGTAATTTCTTTTTGTTTGTAGTGGGACCTGGGTAATGTTGGGCTCGAAATATGATCGATTTTATGACGTTAATTAGATACGTTTGTCGAATGTATATATGCGTTTTCATGTTTTGAAGAAGTTTTTGAAGGGATTTTGTGCCAAAACACTATGATCCACACCAGGTATGCATAATTCATGTTTTATGATGATCTTGAGTATAATTCAGTATGATTTTCTATTTCTAGGAATCTAATTTGCATTTTTTGGTGTCACAGGGAAAAATCGCAGCTTGTTTTTGCTTCCGGCAATCAGTTTGGTACTCCATCTAGCACTCAGTGTGGTACTCCATCTGACACTCCGTCTTGCACAAAAATGATGGGCGACTTGGCAGTTATGGTATTGGCGGCTAGTGATGGGAGAATCAGAGACCTAGATTTTTCTCGTGTTCATGCCCTCCAGCTACTGAACTCTTAACAACTCGATTTGGGTTGTTATGTTGGGTGATTATTGGCTCGCTTCATTTCGGCAGTTAGGGCATCATTAAATGTAATTTACTGTTTTTAGAAGAGGTCCGACCCTCCAGTGGTCGAAATCTCAGTTTGTAAAGCTTATAAATACCACCTCAGTGGTCAAACAATAGTTAGGAAGTCGTGTGCTAGAGACAAAGACAATTTTAGCTCTATTTTGCCAGACTATGTAAAACAAACATTTTCAAGTTTTAATGGTGAAATCGCTTTGTTGAAGTTCGTGGTGTGCATTTGAAGAGTGACCACGACTTGTTGGGGGGGCCACCAGCAGTCTGTGTAACTGTTCTATGATTTTGCTTGTGGTTTGAGTAGCATAGATGTCTTTTTATCTTATTTTATGTATATGAATTGTTATTTTACATCTTTGTTATATAATTTGATGTTTATGATTTAATTGTTTTAATTTAGTTTTGTACATTGATATGAAGGATCTTGTTAATATTCAATGACTTTGTAGATAGTAGAAGCAAGCTTGCAAGCTTAGGCACTAACCCCTATGTGATTATATGATAGATTAGGCTTTTTTTATGTTGAAATAGAGTTTAAAATCAAGTTTAAAATAGAGTTTAAAACAAAGTTTTAGAATAGAATTTTAATTCATGCTTTCTTTAACAAGGCTTCGGTGGATGGATAGTAATAGCTTTAGTTTTTATCTGTAGATTGCTTATTCAATTGTTATTTAGTTTTTTCTTAACTAGTTGTTAATTAATTTTCTCATTTGTTTACTTGCCATATGCTAGAATAATGTTTAATTTATGTTTATGAATACTTGCTCTTTTTACAAATTGAATTGTCAAATAGAACTAGTTTAGTTTACCTCATGCAGTTTCTCTCTTAGATTTAGGTTGCAATTTCAATTTGTAGTTAATGATTGAATTTAGTTATGAGTTTTCTTATGTAGTATAGAGTGCAATTGAATTTCATAATCTCTTTATAATTGTTGATGATTAATGCATGATTACATAATCACATGGATATGCAGGATAATTGATGTTGTTTCTATAAAGGCTAAGTTCTCACTGGATTGTTTGATTCACACTTTTCACTTTTCTATTGAAGTCAATATCGAGCTTATCCCTCTTGAATTATCTTTCATTATTAAGTGCCATCGTGATATTATAAGACACCAGAGACATTCACACAACCATCAACACTATATTTGAGTTTTCATAGACTAGCAGATAGTTTTCTTGCTTTCATAGCTTAGGAGATAGTTTCCTTGCTTGTGTAGGATAAATAGTCTTTTACTTTGATAGATTAAAGGATAGTTTTCTTATCATAGAGATTAGTTGTTAATTGTTTTTATTATCATAATGCTTTCAATTTAGTAGATTTCCTTTTGTAAATTAGAAATAGTTTTGAAGCTTGATTTAAGAATAGAGTTCACTTTCCTATTAGCTTAGTTAGTTTCTTATTGAGTAATATTAATTAGTTTACTTGTTGTAGAAGTTATCCTAGTTTAGTTATTTTTTTACTTGCTTTAATAGGTTAGTTTCTTACTTGTCTATTCTTGCTTTGATAGTGTAGTTGCTTGTTTATTTACTTTCTTTCACATGATAGTTTCTTATTGAATTTAAGTAGGTTAATTGCAAGTAGTTTGTTGTTGCTATTTTCTTATTAGATGAACTAGTTTTCTTTAAGTAGGGTTTTCATTTTCTTTCCTAGAACTATTCATCGATCCTTCGTTCAAAGGTTACTTAGGGTACATAGTTTGAGTTGTTTAGTAGAGTTTGATCATTAGTAGTCCTTGATTGAGTATATTATCCCTTAGATAACCACTTCCTTAGTTAGACTATACTACTACCAATCCTTCTACCTTGGCATATATTTTGCTACAACTCTAAGTTTACTTACCCCAGGTTGACAATTTAATTGAGCATTTTTAGTGTGTTTTTAGTGCATATAGAACACCCACCACCCCCCCATCAGACCAAAGGTAGGTTTAAGTAACTTCGTGGGGAATCAAGAACCTCCTGGCCTTCCCCAAGAAGCTCACATAATCGATCCCCTCCCTTAGACAAAAGGTTTAATTAAAAATAGGAATCAACACTCAGCCCCTCAAGCCCCCTCTCTTGCGGAATCATAGCCCCCTATAACTCTAGTCCTTGTCTGTCTAGCAGCCAATGGTGTGTTTATTATTAATAGTGATAAAAAAATTACATGTATTGGGAACACTGGCCTCTTAATAATTGTTTGGGCACTCTGGACTCTCAGGATTGTAACAATACATTATTTAAAATGGGGGTTCAAAACCTGGGGTGTTACACTTTTCTAAAAGATTCAACAAAATATATAATAAGATCCTTTTTGAGATAAAGCCTACATAAACCTCTGCCAAAACCACCTATGTGAGTGCCTTTGACCCTGAGTTTTTACTTTTACTAGGAGAAAGAAGATCTTCCTCCTTAGCTCATATGGAAGATGTAGCCTTGGAGGTAGAATCTAACATAGTAGCATCTGACAAACTTAGGGGAAAATATGATAGGGACAAAAGAAAAAATAGAGCTAAATAATCAACCTCAGATTCCTCTATTTTCCATCCTTAAGTTGATGAGATTACCAAATTAGTAAAATCTCTTTCTACTGAGATGGAGAAGATAAAACTTGAAGGGAAACAGACCTATAGAAACACTCAAAATGAAAATAACAGAGGTAACTTCAGAAGACCTAATAACACTCCTCAGATCCTTCCAAGATATCCTAGAAACATATATAGGGATGATCAAAAGGTCCAAACTCCTTTACAAAACAACCTTGTGGCTGATGAAGAAGGACAGGATGAAGAAACTGATCCTGAGATCCATTGCCTAGGTGACACCTCTTCATTCCTATTAGAAAAACAGGACCGTGGAGCAATAAAATAAAACAAATGCAGATACAAAACATAAAAGACACACAATACAAGAGAGACACAGATTTACGTGGTTCACCTAGTGTGGGCTACGTCCACCAGAGAAATTGCCAGGTCCTTCCTTTATTATTATCCAACAAATGAAGGGATACAACCTACAGCAAAACCTGCTGTAACTTCCTCTTCTTTCTCTCACAGTCTCCTCNATAAAAGAGGGTTGCCTTCTAGGGCAAAAAACCCTAACATAATCTCTACCGTTAGATCTGCGACCTTATAATAAACGGTCCAGATTTACAATGAAATTACAATATACTTTTACAAGGCAATTTTTTCTTCGAGGGCTTCACCCCCAAACCCCCACTGGGGGCCCGCTTGCCCCCAGACCCCATAGCCGGGGGGATAGCCCCCTCGGACCCCACAGAGGGGGTACCCCCCCACTGCACTCCCCTACGTGGAAGAGTGTACATACTTCTAGGGTGTAAATACTTCATGGGGTATAAACACGATTGAAAGCAAGGACCTATGAATTAGGAAGATAATCAGGCTCCACAACCAACAATTCCCCCACTTGACCCAAGATGCATATGAAGAATGCTTGTTGGATAATCAAATAAATGAATTGAGTAAGGCAGAGAAGGAAAAAGAAAATCCTAGTAGATATAACCTTAGGTCCAAAAAGAAAGAAGGAAAGTCCAACATTTCTGATCATCCTACCATAGCATAGAAGCCTTCTAAAGATGTAGTAGACAAAAATAGAGAAAAATATGAACAAATCCCTCAAGGTTTGGTCAAGAACTCCACCCCAGAAGTCAAGGAGATTCTGAAATCTTCATCTTCCTTCAGCTTTGAAAGTGAGATCCAAAGAATCAAGATCTCTGTACCTTTTTTGGAGTTGATAAAAAATACAGAATTTAAAAAATATATTTCCAAAATGTTGCAGCCTGAACCTTCCTCAAATTCCACTGGTTCAATAAATATTCAAGATGAAAAGCCAACAGCCATCTTAGGTCCTGTGATAGAATATAGAGATGATTCATCCCTTCCCTTCTATACATCAATGAACATACATGATAATGTGTTGCATAATTGTTTAATGGACTCAGGGACATCTCATAATATCATGCCCAAAACTGTCATGGATGAACTTGGATTAGAAATCATAAAGACTTACCATGACTTATATTCTTTTGACTCTAGGAAAGTGAAGTGAATTGGGGTCATTAAAGATCTAGTTGTGACCTTGTTTTAGTTGCCCATGAAAAGTGTGGTCATGGATATTGTGGTGGCTGATGTTTCCCCCAAGTTTGGCATGCTCTTGTCAAGGTATTAGATAAAAGGACTTGGGGGAAATTTGCAGATGGACCTCACGTATGCTACCATTCCTGTGTTTGGGGGGGAGCATAGAAGACTTTACAAGGAAGCTTAGTTGACCTACATTATTAGTGATGAAGAAAACCCCACCAACCATCCTATTTTTGCAATTGATACAGATTTGGGACCCAGTATATTGCAGCTCACTGATGCTCCTGAACGTCTTCTTGAAATCAAAAAACATTCCATTACTTTTTGTGAAGATTCTCCTCCAATCACCTCTGCTTTAAAAATGTTCTTTGACGGAGCCTCTTCTAAGGAAGGTGTTGGTGTTGGAGTGGTCTTTGTTTCACCTACTCAAGATATTACATCTTTGTCCTACAAGTTAGAATTTGAAGCTACCAATAATGTGCCAGAGTATGAAGCTCTTGTTTTGGGTTTGAGGGCTGCAAAAGACATGGGGATTGAAGAGATATCATTGTTTGGGGATGCTAAATTAGTTATCCATCAAATAAAAAATATTTATCAAGCTAAGCACCCTAGGCTAAGGACTTATATAAATGAAGTGTGGGGCCTAGTTGATATCTTTTTCTTAGCTTTCAATATTTCATTTATTCCAAGAGAAGAGAATGCCATGGATGATTCTTTGGTTGTTTCAGCAAGTAATTTCAGAGTCCCTTTGTCACCTAAACTCAAGTATGAGGTAGAAGTGAAATATAGACCCTCTATACTTGACAATGTCAAGAATTGGAAAGTGTTTGAGGATGATCTTGAGATCAAAAGATTCCTTGAAATTGTTGATGAGTTTTTTGCATTACATACTGATCAAGATCATGATTCTGAAAGTAATCCTCATGTTGATGCTTTTCTCAACAAAATTGATAATCAACATATTGTTCAGTTGCCTAGCAATCATATTCCAAAGGGACTAGTTCCTTTGGAAATACTTTTTGATAGGAATGATGTGGTAGTGAAGGGTAAAGGTGCAACTGGAGATGCTGATGTAACTGAGTGCAATATTGGTACAGAGAAGGATCCAAAATTTGTCAAGTTTTCAAGCAGCTTGTCAAGGGAATAAAGGGATGAGTATGATGAGTTCTTAAAGGATTTTTTTGATGTGTTCTCCTGGACGTATGAAGATATCAAAACATACAACATAGGTATCATTGAACATAAGATTCCATTTAAGGAAGAGACCAAGCCATTTAGGCAGAAATTGAGACAAATAAATCCTATGTTGCTGCCTATTATGGATAAAGAGGTAAAAAATATATTGGATGCCAAGATTATCATTCCTTTGAGGTATTTTGAATGGGTGGACAACTTGGTCCCAGTGAAAAATAATAATGGAGAAATCATACTTTCTGTCGATTTTTGGAACCTGGACAGAAGCTCTGAGAAGGATAATTACCCCTTGCCAAAGATGGAGCACATATTATAGAGGGTGACAGGTGCAGCTAGGATGTCTATGATTGATGGCTTTTTTGGCTACAACCAAATATTTGTCTTGCATGAAGATAGAGAAAACACAACCTTCAGTATTCCTTGGGGTACATTCATGTACGCTAATATGCCCTTCGGATTGATGAACGCAGGGGCGACATTTCAACGAGCCATGGATATAGCCTTTATTGGAGAGAAGGAAAAGTTTATATTCAACTATTTGGATGACATAACAATGTTCTCACAATCTAATAAAGAACAATATGATCATTTGAAAAAGGCTTTCTTGAAATGCAAAACATTTGGTCTCTCTTTAAATCCCAAAAAGTCATTGTTTGCCATGAAGGAGGGAAAATTATTGGGGCACATAGTATCACCTGAGGGGGTAAGGATTGATTCAAGTAGGGTAGAAGCTATCCAAAATTTTCCACTCCCTAGATCCAAGAAAAAAATTCAGTCTTTCTTGGGGAAAATTAATGTTTTGAGGAGGTTTGTTTCTAATTTTGCTGAATTGGTAAAGTATATTACAACAATGTTGAGGAAAGGAAATCAAATCAAATGGACTATTGAATCTCATAGTTCTTTTGATAAAATAAAGAAGTCCTTAAATGAAGCACCTGTGCTCACCAGTCCTGACTATTCCAAGGATTTTTCAATTTTTTACTTCGCTTCAGTTGACACAATATCAACTGTTTTATTGCAGAAGAATGTTGAAGGGTTAGAGTAGCCCATTGCCTTTTTCAGTAGGGCATTGAGAGATGCTAAAATAAAATATGACATCATGGAAAATCAGGCCTATTCTTTGGTTAAAGCCCTCAAGGCTTCTAGCATCTACGTTATGCATTCAAGAGTCATTTCATATGTTCCTTCAGCTTCTGTGAAGGAGATTCTCATTCATCCTAACATAAACGGAAGAAGGATCAAGTGGATTGCCAAAATCCTTTAATTTGATCTTGAAATAAAGCCCACCAAATTCGTTAAAGGCCAAGGTTTAGCTAGGTTGATGGGTGAATCTAATTGCAAATATTTGGGGGTTAATTTCATCAACACTTGCTTAGAAAATCAACAAGTTGAGTTGTCTAATAAAGGTTCTCAATTCAACCCTCAATTCTCAAAATCTACTTGGTACAAGGACATTATATTTTTTCTACAAGAGTTGTGGCCTCTTGATGGTATGGACAAAAACAAGGTAAGGGATTTAAATATTAAATCGATTAGATGTTGTCTTATTGTTCAAGTCTTATATTGGAAAGACCCTCTAGGATTTATTTTGAGATGTTTAGACCCACATGAGGCCCNGGCAAAATATACATGGTACAAGGACATTATATTTTTTCTATAAGAGTTGTGGCCTCCTGATGGTATGGACAAAAACAAGGTAAGGGATTTAAAGATTAAATCAATTAGATGTTTTCTTATTGTTCAAGTCTTGTATTGGAAAGACCCTCTGGGAGTTCGTTTGAGATGTTTAGACCCACATGAGGCCCAAAAGATTATGTTTGATTTTCATGCCATTTTATGTTGGGGACATCACTTCTGGAGAACTACAGCCTATAAAATTTTTAGGGTTGGGTATTTTTGGCCTAGTCTATTCACCAATGTTTGTGCAAAGATAAGGGCTTGTGTTAAGTATCAAAAATTCTCTGGATAGCAACAACTCAAGTCTTTTCCATTGAAGCATGTGGTAGCTTCAGGACCCTTTCAACAGTGGGGCCTAGATTTTATTGGGGAAATCCATCCTACTTCAAGTGGTTAGCATAGGTGGATCTTGACTACCACGGATTACTTTACCAAGTGGATAGAAGCCATCCCCATAAGGAATGCTTCCCACAAGTTAATCATTGGTTTTCTTGAGGATATCCTGGCAAGATTTGGTTGTTTGAATAGAATTGTCGCTGATAATGTTACATCTTTCAAGGATGAACCATTAATCTTGTTCTATGAACAGTTTGGAATCGCATTGATTCACTCTACTCCTTACTACCCCAAAGGGAATGGATTAGCAGAGTCCTATAACAAGAGCCTTATAAATATCATCAAAATATTGATAGAGAACAATAAGACAGAATGGGACTCAAAGCTCAAATTTGCTTTGTGGGCTGATAGAGTGACAACAAAGAGGTATCTTGGTGTCTCTCCTTTTCATCTTGTGTATGGAGTTGAGGCCATCTTTCCTTTCCTGTGGAAAAATTATTCCAATATTACCAAGGAGAACCTAATGATGTGATCAGAAGAATACAACAGCTAGTAGAAGTGCAACAAACTAAAGAGCAGCTACTGGAAAAAGCACATGACCATCAACAGAAGATCAAGCATGCCTTTGACAAGAAGGTAAGCAAAGAGAATTTATAGCTGGGAGATCTAGTACTCAAATGGGATGCATCCAAGCAGGATGAAGGCAAGCACAGCAAATTTGAAGCCTTGTCGATTGGTCCCTTTAAAATTTCTGAGGTATTTTCAAATAATACTTACAGATTGCAGAATTTGGAAGAGGCTGAAGTTTTTGGTGGCCCAGTAAATGGGAATTTTCTGAAAAAATTCTTTGCTTGAGCCATGAATGGATCTCATGCCATTGTAA
Organism: Picea mariana; assembly: GCA_032191745.1. Lineage (NCBI taxonomy): Eukaryota > Viridiplantae > Streptophyta > Pinopsida > Pinales > Pinaceae > Picea > Picea mariana. The sequence continues at coordinate 47,530 of JASDQU010590027.1, read as the reverse complement.
ATATCATTCTCCTTTTTGTTTTAATAGTTGACTCCACAACCGAATGGATAAGGAACTGAAGCTACTAGAGTTCTTAGAGCCTTGCAGGGAGGTCTCTATCCCCCTTGGAGCCTATGTTAGGACAAGGAATTTTGATGAATTGATGTTGTTTCCTTAGGAAATAACCCCTTGATGAAAAAGTGGAGAAAAGGGGTCTTAGCTTGACCCACGTTATATTTTTATCCTAAGTCTTTGATGACTTGACAGTTTTGGCGCTTTGTGCTATGGAGCATGCAGATTTCAATGTTTAAGTGAGGCACACTCAGATCTACGGTCG
>JASDQU010590027.1:16116-27324 GCA_032191745.1 Picea mariana | reverse complement strand
TATGGGTATTGCTTGTATATGTTGCATGTATATGTTTACTGTTATTTCATTATGAATATGTGCAATTACAGAATGTATTTGTTTGTTTATGTTTTATGTATATGTTTCTGCAAGAGTTTTGTGTGTATATATTTTAATTGCATGCATTTTGAAAATTTTATGTGGCATATCTCAGTTGGATGTTGAGTATGTTACGGTATGTTCCACAGTAAGAGAACGAAAGCGTTCTCTGGAGTAGCGTGGCCCGACATGGGTGGCCGAGGATGTTACAATATGGTATCAGAGCTTCAGTTTTCAACACTGAGCCTGGATGGGCCAAACAAGTTGAGTTGAAGCGAAATTTCACAGAGGATTGATTTCGAAGTGACCAAATTTTGAGTTTTAAAGCGTCCATGGTAAAATTTAGAAGCAATGACGTGGAATTGGGAAAAGCCCCAATTTATTGGTTAAATTCATGAGAAAATGGAGAAATTTGGCCATGCAATGAGATATTACTGGTTTAATATTTGTTCTAGCAAATTTAGACCTGGAATTGATCGAATTTGAAGTTATAGTGAAGCCATGACATATGGAGCGAGTTTAGTGGTTAAAATTCTCAATTCGTAAATTGAGGTTGGGAGAAATTCATTCCAGAAATGTCAACCCGAAGCGATATTTTGTTATAGAGGTTGAACTAGTGTTATTGGGGTGAAATTGAACAAATTTCATAGTTGCAGAATGTCTATGGAAGAAATGGGGGAAAAGTTAAGCAAAAGCCCCAATTTCTGCAGCGAAATTCACGGGGAATTGATGCGCATAAAAATGAATGTGTGCAGGTGGGCGCACAAAACAATGCATGTTGCACAGTGAAAAATCTTGTGATATGTGAAAATTGGGAATTACGCGGAAAAATGTTGGCGTGTTGGAGTGCATGCTAAATTTTTTCACTGCGCGGAAAAATATGGTGTATGGATGTGCGTCGTAAATTTTGGCATTGTATGGAAAAATATTGGTGTGCGGGTGCGCGCACTAAATTTAGCATTGCATGGTTCATAAGAAGGTGTGCATAGTGTAAACACACATAATAATGGCACATGGGGTGTATGCAGTATTGGCAGAGTGCAAAGGAGTTTGGTTGGTGCGCACACAATATGGGTATATGTTGTTGCGCGACAGTTTAGTCAATGGTGCACGCAGAGTACTTGTGCGTGGTGGGAGCGTATTGAAATTTGGCATGGTGCAGTGCATAGAGTGAAATGCACATAGAATATCAACGCATGATACAAAAACTGTGCAAAACCGGTATAGTGCAATAACCAAAATTTTGCGCGGTAGATATTGGCACGCGACACAAAACTAGTGCGCGCAAGTTATTGGCGCGACAAAGAAGTGATGCACCATGGTTATAGGTGGGTGGAAAAAAATTTATCTTGTGGTGTTGTTGCGCATGGTAAATATGGGTGTATAGGTGGAAAATTGTGTGCGAGAAGTCGTTTGGATGGTGAAAAACAATGAAAAATCAACGAATTTCTGCGACATTTTATACAGTTCGAACGTCATCTTTTTGTAGCACATTTTTGAGGGCCTTAATAACATTTTTAGCTACTCAAAAACCACAAGAATAGAATGTGACAAGGCACGCTCTATCTCTATGAAGAAACCAAAATGATATCCTACTAAATATGCAATGGAGTAAGTGAAATAATGCATAATTACAGCACAGAGTTGTGCCAAGTTGAACAACAAACAGAAAAATTAATGGGCAAATCTCAAATAACCATAACTTTCTGCTCAAGACTCGTAATTGAGCATGGGAGCAAGTGTTGGAAAGGTATTGGATAGTGGAATATAATTATCCACCCAGAAAATTGATCTGGGCATTCAAATTTTCAGGAAATCAGAATAAAGGATTCTAATATATTATTGAACCAAAGTGGTTCATATTTTTTCATGAAATTGTGGAGTCAGTTAGCCTAACCAAGTTTTGTTGGTTGCACATTTTGCAGAGTTAACAACAATTATATCAGATCAGGATCAACACAGATTCCAGAGTAATGGAAGAGGCAATGGTTAGTTACATCCATGAATATGAAATCAGAGGGATGGATGTCCATTTGGTCATTCAAGGAACAAACTCCAATGGACATGGAGAAGGAAGGGATGAAAACATGAATATGGCAGAGACCATTAAAAATTTGCAGAAGGATGTCCAAAGCCATAAATCTGATAATGAAATGATTATGAGATCCAAGGAGCAGTAGGATGGATTCAACATGAAGTTATTGGAGAGATTGAATAGAATAGAAAAGAAATTGGATAAGGAGAGTGGCTCAAGCAAATAAGAAATTCATAGACCTCCTGATGAGAAAAGAAAAGCAAGAAGTGTTAGCAGGCATCACCATCACTCCCTAAAGAATTCCAATAAGAGGGCACACAACAGCTCAATTCCATCCCCTTTCAGGAAGCATAAGGGGTTTGGGGTGGANAAGGATGAAGATGCAGAGACATGGTTGTTGGGAATGAGAAAGTATTTTCAATTTCATAATTATTCTTCTCATGCAGAGGGTAGAATTTCCATCTATCAACTCAAGGGAAAGGCATCCATGTGGTGGGATCAGCTTGTGTAGGTGCATCACATTAAAGAGAAAAGTGTTACTTGGAGGGAATTCAAGAAGTATTTTGAGAATAAATACTTGACCAAGAGATACTATGACAAGAAAATGAAAGATTTATTTGAACTCAAGCTTGAGAGTATGACCATAGATGAATATGAAAAAAGTTTTTTAGAATTGCTGAAGTATGTTTCTTTCATAAAGGATGAGACAATGAAGATTCAAAGGTATTTGAGTGGATTAACATCATTCATCAGTGAAAAAATATAGTATGATTATCCCAAGACATTGGAGGAGACCATAAGGAAAGATAAATGCCTATATGATCAGTAGAAAGTAAGGCCAACTTTCCAAAAATCTTGGGAAGACAAAAATAAATTCAAGATGGATCAGAGGAAGAAGGGATCTAAGCCACCCTTCTTCAAAAATAATCCTCAGGGACAACAAACTCCTAGAGAACCCAGAACAATTGAGACAGGGGGTCAAAGGCCAAGGAAACCACCTATTCAATGTTGGGGCTGTAAAGGAGACCATGTGTTCATAGATTGTCCTCACAAAGGTGAAAAAGAGAGGACTATTCACAATGTACAGCAAGCTAAAACAGTGGAGGAAATGGGAAAAAATGTACCTAGAATCTATGCATCCCTGGACGACAAGCAAGCAGATTATCAGTCATATATGATTGAAGTGGAAGGTATGATTAACAACCAAACCATTGCTATTTTAATTGATTCAAGAGCTAGTCATAGTTATATAGATCCTAAGATGGTGGAAAGTTTGCATTTTCCAAGAAGCAAGCATGGAAAATCTTGGTTGGTGCAGCTGGATACAAGAGCCAAAAGAAAAGTTAATGAGATGGTTAAGTCATGTCTTATGGACATGAATGGACTGAACACCAAGGCAGATTTGAACATCTTGCCTTTAGGTTCCTATGACTGTCTAATTGGGATGGATTGGTTGGACCAACATCATGCTTTCCTAGACTGTCATAAAAATGAATTTACTTGCTTGGATGAGGAAGGGAAACTAAGGAAAGTGCAAGGAATTCCTAGGGCAGTAACCATCACATAAATTTCAGTGTTGCAGCTGAAGAAATGTTACAGGAAAGGGTGTCAAATATTTGCAACACATATGGAAGAGACACCTAAAGATAAGGTGACAAATTTGGAAGATCATGCAGTCCTAGAAGATTTTGAAGATGTGTTCAAGGAGGTGCCGGGACTACTCCCAAAGAGAGATATTGATTTCTCTATAAATTTAATGCCCGGAGTAGCTCCAGTGTCAAAGACTCCTTACAGAATGAGTACACAAGAACTGTAGGAGTTGCAAATGCAGCTTGAAGAACTTTTGAATAAGGGGTATATATGCCCAAGTGTGTCACCTTGGGGTGCCCCAGTATTGTTCGTGAAGAAGAAATATGGGACATTAAGATTGTGCATTGATTTCAGATAGTTGAATAAAATGACTATAAAGAATAAATATCCTTTGCCAAGGATTGATTATCTCTTTGATCAATTGAAGGATGCAAAGATATTTTCAAAGATAGATCTCAGGTCAAGATTGGTAGGTAAGGATTAAAGAGGAACATATCAGCAATACTACCTTCAGGAAAAGGTATGGTCATTATGAGTTCACAGTGGTCCAATTTGGGCTATCAAATGCACCATTTGTTTTCATGTGCTTAATGAATGGTGTTTTCCGAGAATAATTACACAAGTTTGTCATTGTCTTTTTGGATGACGTCCTTATATATTCCAAGTCAGAAGAAGAGCATGAGCATCATTTGAGGATGGTGTTACAAGTGTTAAGGGAGCATCAATTGTACACTAAATTGAGCAAATGCTCATTTTACCATAAGCAAATTCATTATTTGGTACATATCATTTCAAAGGATTGGATAGCAGTGGATCCTGAGAAGATAGATGCCATTAGAGAATGGTTAGCACCAAAGAATGTGACAGAGGTCAGAACATTCATGGGCCTTGCAAGCTACTACACAATATTTATTGAAGGATTATCAAAGATTGCACACCCAATCACTTCCTTGCAAAGAAAGGGTGTGAAGTTTTAGTGGACATTGGATTGTGAAAAGAGCTTCCAACACTTGAAACAATTATTAACAAGTGCTCCAATACTAAGGATTACAGACCCAAATGAAGACTTCATTGTATGCATGGATGCATGTAAAGAAGGACTTGGTGGAGTCCTCAATCAAAATGGATTTGTGATATGTTATGAATCCAGGAAGTTGAAGGAGCATGAAAGACACTATGCCACTCATGATTTGGAGTTGGCAACCATAGTGCATGCCTTGAGGAAATAGAGACACTACCTCATGGGGAAAATGTTTGAGCTGAGAACATACCATAATGGTCTGAAATATTTATTTGATCAGTCAACTCTAAATGCTAGGCAAAGCAGATGGTTAGAATTTCTAAGTGAATATAACTTTGATATAAAGCATATCAAAGGGAAAGAGAACAAAGTGGTTGATGCACTCAACAGAAGAGTGCATGAAATGCATGCTACATCCATTAGCATGTACCAATAAGATTTGAAAGATGAAATTTTAGAGGTTGCATAATTAGATTTTCAATACAAGGAATTAGTGGCAAAATTACAGCAAGGTAATTTATAGAAGAAAATTGAAGAATACAAGCTAGATAATGATGAAATTCTCATGTACAGGGGTATAATTTATGTACCAAATTATTAGGAATTGAAAAATCTAATATTGGGAGAAATGCATAATGTACCTTATGTTGGGCACCCAGGTTAACATAAAACAATTGCAGCTGTCAAAAGCCAATATTATTGGCCAGGCATGAAGAAAGAGGTTGCTGATTTTATTGCCAAATGTTTGGAATGTCAAAAGGTAAAGGCTAAGCATAGTCACCCAGCTGGTTTTCTACAGCCATTACTCATTCCTGAGTGGAAGTGGGAAGTTTTAACCATGGATTTCATCACCAAATTACCCAGGACAAACAAGCAACATGTTTCTATCATGGTAGTAGTGGATAAGCTTACTAAAGCTGCCCATTTTATTCTAGTTAAGCTCACTCACAAGGCAGCCAACATTGCTGATGTTTATATGAGAGAAATTTCTAGAATGCGTGGCATACCTAATACAATTGTGTCTAACAGAGATCCAAAATTTACCTCAAAATTTTGGAAGGGATTATTTAATGGATTTGGAACAAATTTGAATTTTAGTACAACTTATCATCCAGAATCAGATGGAAAAACAGAGAGGGTGAATCAAGTGATTGAGGATATGTTGAGGATGTATGTGATGGATAAACCATCAAAATGGGAAGAATACCTACACTTGGTAGATTTTGCTTATAACAATGGGTACCAAGCATATCTAAATATGAGTCCATTTGAGGCACTTTATGGCAAAAAGTGCAACACACCAGTAAGTTGGGATAACCTAGTAGATATAGTAGTGGTTGGGCCATATTTACTCAGGGAAATGGAGGAGCAAATGATAAAAATAAAACAAAATTTAAAGGTTGCCCAAGACAAGAAGAAAATTTATGCTGATAAGGGTTGAACTCATAGGGAATTTAAAGTGGGAGACCATGTATTCTTGAAAGTGAAGGCCAACAGAAGTTCCCTGAAGTTGGGAAATTGTTCAAAGTTGGCATCTCGCTATTGTGGATCGTTTGTAATCCTAGAGAGGATTGGTCCAGTAGCTTATATGATTGCATTGTCTGCATCTATGTATGTTCATAATGTATTCCATGTATCATTCCTCATGAAATATATACCTAATGCTAATTATGTTATTGATTGGAATGTGATTCAGGTGGAGAAAGAAGGTGCTTTTCAAGTGCATCCGGTGTGCATTCTGGACCAGAAAATCAAACATCTCTAGAATCAATCCATAGGGCTTGTAAAGGTCCAATGGACCTTGTATGGTCCTGAGGACGCTACTTGGGAGCATGAGGATGCAATGCAGGCATAATACCCGCATCTTTTTGAGGATGTTTGAAATTTTGTTGTATATGTGTACATGATGCACTAAGGACAGTGCATAAATAAGGGGAGGGGATTGTAATATCCCCAGGATGAACCCAATTGTAAATGTAAATGCCAAGGTACTTAAGCTAGTGATATGTTTGATATCATTTTTTGTATGCACCTTCATGGCATAGTATGCACATGTACTGTGCAATAAAATGATGAAGTGTGCACATTCTAGAATACCACACACAACATCTTAAGTGTGCGCGATTTTGAGGCCAGGGAGCCTTTGTGTATATGCTATGTTTTATAGGCTGATGAGCCAATTATTATAAGCTAGGATGATTATGTTTTGATTAGGTCGAAGAGCCTAGATATTGAAGGATAGTGCACCTATTTTGTATGTTTCTCATGATTAATATAAAATACATCGTTGCGCACAGACCGACCACGATAAAAGAGATGGGGACTAAAATCCACTAGTTAGGGAAAGGGTGAGGGGCTAAAAGTTAAGGAAAAGGGATAAGCTAGGGAGCTAAATCCAAAACAAAATATTATATTAATATTTTTTTATCATAAAGTATGGATAATTATTTTATCCTAAGTTCTAAAGTTGGGGATAAGTGGGTCAAAGTAGCTCCCAACATGACAAGTGTCAAGTTGGGGACATGCATACATATTTTGGGGACTTAGTTCATTTCGGGGGATCTTTTCCATCATTCAGTCATTATTCCAGGAACATTCACACAGTCATTGATCTATCCTCGTACCTTCATTTCACTGTACCTGAACTATATCCATAGCCATATCTATTTGTGTAGCTGGTTAGCTTGGGAGATGGACTAAAGAAGCGGGTTTTTAGGCCCATGGAATATTGAAGAGGCGGGTTGTCAGACCCGTGAGCAATTTCTCTTTGGGTGAGATAATTGTTGGGAAGTGTTTTCCTGAAGGTGATAAACTACAGCTGCAGGGCTCTGAGACTTCCTGTCCGGCCTGTTGTTGAAGCTCGGAAAGGAAGTGGGGCAGTCGAAGGACTATTGAGCAGAAAGGGGCACACTTCCTGGGGTGGGAAAGGCATGTGGGGAATAAGGGACTGTAGGTTGTTAGTTTGAATAGGCACATGTGACAGAGTCTTTCATGTTGTCCATGAGCCATTAGCCTTGTTAGGAATCCCTTTACCCGGATGGAGTTTAGTCCCAGCTCGGGGGTGACCCACTGCTGAGAGTGATGAGTAGTGCGGTCTAAGGCTGGGAGGTTCGTGGAAGGTTTGCACGCAGTTGGTGATATTCTCGCAAAGATAAGTGTCAATTGTGTGATAAATTTACATGATGTATTATTATTTATGTGTTTATGTTTATGGGTATTGCCTGTATATGTTGCATGTATATGTGTACTATTATTTCAATATGAAATCGTGCAATTACAGAATGTATTTGTTTGTTTACATTTTATGTATATGTTTCTACAAGAGTTCTGTGTGTATATATTTTAATTGCATGCAGTTTGAAAAATTCATGTGGCATAGCTCAGTTGGATGCTGAGTATGTTACAGTATGTTCCGTAGTAAGAGAACGAAAGTGTTCTCTGGAGTAGCATGGCCCAGCATGGGTGGTCGGGGATGTTACATCCTTGATAGCTTGGAATAGAGGAATATTTACACACACATTTTAAAGTTCTCCTAAAAGGTTAAATTATGGTTGTGTGGAGGACTTTTCTATATTTAACCTTTCCAGATATGGTGGTTCTGAGAATAATTCCTTCTCATCGGAGCGTTTCTGAGGGATGTTTTGTTTTTCCTTGGAGGGATTAGCATCCTAGTTTTCTACCTCGGGGGAATTTTCCTCATCGTAATTCTCTTGAATGATGGGTGAGGTTTGATCCTGAACCACTCTTCCAGATCATAGATGTATGTTTTGAAATTCTGTAGGAGAAATGACATATTTGGGAAAGAAAGGTAGTTCAACATTGCAGGCGGGATGAACTGCTTTATTATTTGGATTTGGTATTGGTTGGGTCGGTAATTGCGTAGGTTGTGGAGGAGGTTGGTTGGATGGTAATTGTAGTTTTTGTTGATGTTGAATTGGAGGGTGGGTTTGAGGAGTGGACTGTTGAATATTAGTCCCTATTCATCCTTGTTGCTAAGGTTGGTTCTGCATTTGGGGTTGCCATTGTTGCCAAGGCATGGAAGAATCCCAATTTTGTTGTGGATATTGATACTGAGTATAGTATGGAGGAAATTGGGATTGCTCTTGTGTCATACCTGGTGCCTTGGGAGGCCATGGTTGCTTTTGGGCCATAAAACAGATTTGTTATGTTTCCCTAGTGGCCCCTTGGTAGACTTATTTTAGTTCAGGCATGGAAGGGAAACTCTTAGTATCGTACTTTTGTTCACAGATACCACATATTTTTATGTTATCTAAAGGACACTTGTTGGCCCTTGGTTATGGAAGAAAGCGAAGATCAAGGAAGAAAAGGTGAAATGCGAAGACACAGTAACTGTTACTGGGGCGAAGTGAGAAAAACAACAGAAAAGATGGAGCGAAGTACAGAAAAGCAAGTCGTTGGATGGGAATATTGAGGATGACAGATCAGCAAGGAAGATGGATCGAGGACAACTCAACAAGTGGAAAAAGCCACCATTATCATCATGCGGGAAGAAAGGAAAGATAGGCTGGCAAAGCTCGAGAAAAGTGGGTCAAGTTGACCTAGGGTTTTAGACACCTAGGGTTTTGGTAACTAGGGATTTGACACTTAGGTTTCGACCTAAGACTATCGTTGAACTATTGTAATGTATAAATAAAGGTCAAGAGGACCTAGGGCGGGTTGGTACGATATTGTTGTTGATCTAGCTCTATTGTTGTGGTGAGAGATTATTGTATTGTGAGAGAGAAGTGTTGAGTGTGAGAGTCTTCTGGTATTGTAAGATCTTCAGTTGGGTGAGAAGATCAAGTCCTGCAGCTGGGTGCGTAGGAGGGGGGAGAGAAAGAGAGAAGAAGAAAGAAGATTTGCTAGTTGAGAGCGCAGACAAGAACTGTATTCTTTACCTTAATATATCATAAGCACAGTTATGTGGATGTAGCCCTAGAGAGAGGGTGAACCATGTATATCTTTTGTCATGTGTGTGATTGATGCCATGATCTCTATCATTGTTATTATGTCATTGCATTGCTATGTTAGATCAGATCTGTAGTTGTGTGGAGTAGATCTAGCTGATAAGTGATTTATGCATATTGTATTGTTTTGTATTAGATCCACTTGACATCTCCCTTGGTTGTAGAAACCTCTGTCCTGCAACCCCCTCATAGCTACTTTGGGTGAGACTACATCTACTTCGCAGGTGTTGCCAAAAGGGCTAGTAGTTAGGGCTTGTTGGTGCGCTCTTGGAGCCGAACCCTGGGTCTGCCCCTGTGCCAAAAAATGGTTCTGTTGTCGGGACAGGAATATTCATGAGGGAATGTCAAGGTGGTTCCCATCGAAGACAGAGATTCAAAAGTGGATAGAAGATAAAGAGAAGGACTTTGTTGAAGCCCAAAACAAGAACCCTAAGCTGAGTACTGAAGATTGGCTACAAAGATACATCTTCATTAACATTCACGAGATCTTGTTTGGAGGAATCCATCAGGAGTTGTCTGAGTGGTTGGCTAGGTTATCAAATACCCAGTTCAAGATCAGACCTAGATCTCCTGTGGTTTGGACGTCGACACTGATCCAGAAGGTCAACAGAGTCGATAACATCGTATCTTGAGTAGTAGATCAATGGTTCGATAGCACCATTGCAGGGTATATCACCAAGTTTTCTGTTGATCGAGTAGAATCGTATAGCCAAGCTGAGAGATACTTTTTCAAGGGACCCCGGGGGAAATTTTTACATTTTCTAAAGTTGAGAATCAAGATGCTCTTGCATGAAAAGTACATCTTGAAGATATAATAGATTGGCCAGATTTGAAAAGGCTAATGTTCAAGAATTCAGACAGTGACAATGACACAGAATCTAGACATACGCATAGTGGGAGAGTATTCATAGAAGTCCATCTAGTGAACCTGTTCAAGAAGAATTATGGGGACAAGGGTTTCTACAATGGAGAAGAGGCAGATCTGATAGATGAAGAACATTCAGAACCCGCTAGGGTAGAGGAAGAAGCAGCTGAAGAACTTCGTTGGAATGAGCCAGAAACCTCAGGAACTATGTAGACTAGTAAAGTAAGTACTATTGACCCTCCTGTTGTTTCAACATTGCTAAGTAATCAGAATTGTCAAAATCATCAGAGTCCTCAGAGTACTATTACTATCAGATAAGCATCTACTCAGACAGGAAACCTAGGCAGCTCCATGGCAGATGAGATGAGGCTCCCTATCTTTAGAGGAGATGGATCTAAAGATCCTGATCAGCATTGGTTCCTATGTGAGGCTGTATGGAATATTAAAATTTTTATCGGCGAAGCTATTAAAAGAAACCAGTTCAACACTACACTGAGGGATCACATGTTGAGATGGTACATGAAGCTTGTCCAAGGACTTGTGCAGCCTAAGCCATTAAATGAGATTAAAAACATGTTGATTGCATAGTTCAAGAAACCCAAATCAGAGTCACAATGTATTACAAAGCTGAAGGAGATCAAGAAGAAGGTAGGCGAGCCTGTCTAGGAAT
>JASDQU010590026.1:44421-55160 GCA_032191745.1 Picea mariana | reverse complement strand
TAAGAGAATGCACGTGCTCTTGTGACTTGAAAGCCTTGTAATTTTCACTCATGTATGCCCAGCAGGAACGTGCATGGATTCCTAGGAACGTGCATGAATTTCTAGGAATGTGCACGCGTTCCTACTAAGAATTGTTTTTTGAAAAGAAAACTCCACTACCTTATCTATCTCAATCCCGACAAAGCATTCCTGACATATGCACAAAAAAATAGTGCGCACATACATGTTTTTCCTATTTTAGTCTTGTTGTTTAAATGATAAACAATTTTGTGCTACTGCAAGACCATTGTGGGAAGAATTGGAAGACAAATTTGTCCAAGTGGAATTGGAATTGTTGTTTGTGTCTTCTTGTGTCTTATTGGAATTGGAAGACAAATCTTTCCAATTGGAATTTTTGTTTGTGACTTCTTGGAATCAAAAGCCAAATTTTTCTAATTGGAATTGTTAGTTGTGTCTTATTTTGTAATACCAAGACAAATTTTTCCAATTGGAATTGTTAGTTGTGTAATACCAAGAAAAAATTGTCCAATTGGAATTGTTAGTTTTCTTCTTGTGTAATACCAAGAAAATTTTATCCAATTGGAATTGGAATTATTATTTGTGTCTTCTTTTGTAATACAAAAATAAATTTGTCCACTTGGAATTGGAATTGTTAGTTGTGACTTCTTGTGTAATACCAAGACAAATTTGTGGTGAAGTGATTAGAAGCCAATTTTTGTCTTTAAGAATGTGGAACCAATAGATTCGACAAAGAAAGACCTCAAGAAAAGAGTAACTGATCGAAAAGGTAGAAGAAGAAATAGAAAATAAAAAAGTTATGTATGTCAAAGCATAAGCTTTCACAAGAGGAAAATATAGTTTCTAGCGGAATAGATGCCACTATTTTTTCTCCTCTGTCACCACAAGTAAAGCACAGGAGTTCAGTAGAGACCAATCCATCCAATATTTCATCAAGGAACCTTGTTTTGGATGACCATATGATGGGGAATTTTCTTGGAGATGATTATACAATGGATGAAATTAGAGAGGAACATGGTGTACAACATTGTGGTAAATAAGTTCACGTGGTGAAACCTCTTGTTAGAGAGTCAGACATTCCAGAAACTAGTCAATCCCATGTCCAATCTCCTTCAATATTTGATCTATCAGTGATTGAAGGGAAAAGAACTGCAACATTGTTAACTTCACAACAGGGAGGTCAAGAGTGTTAGAATAGGGTTTCATCGTCCCTAACTAGATTGATAACTATGTGGAGAAGAAGTCCTAAATAGATTTAGGTTGATGAAAGCGGTCTAGCATAACTTGAAGGTAAGTTACCTAAATATACTATTCATTATCATTCTTATAAAATCATTACAAAATATTTTGAACCAAAATTTGATGCTGCTAAATGTCAATTATTTTTCACTTTGTTAAAATATAGAAGTTTGACTACTGTTAGGAGAATTTTAGGCATTAAAACAATCAAAAGTTTAGAAGCAAGTCATGATATTGTTAGAAACCTTGTAGATGCTTTTCAAATAATTAGTGATAAACCTTGTTCTAAAGAGTACAATGCTGCCCAATGTGTCTTTTCACAATAAATTGTTAGCAAGATCACAAGAAAACATCATTTTCTACAACAAACCTCTCATATCATGAAATGTACTGTAAAAATGCTTAGAAAGTATTCTCAGAGATGAAATAGCCTCTACATAGGTGGTCCACCATATTTATGGGTCTTCACTAGTAGGCTACCTCGTTCGAACATGAATTTAATTAGATCAGTTAAGGGACTAGTACAAAAATTTTGGCATGAGAGCACTAGGCCTTTTTCCAACCAAAAAGATGTACTAAAATTTAGAAGGGGATATAGGGACCGTGAACCCCATATTAAAAAATTTCTTGACATTACATAGACAAAATTGTATGAGAGATTTAGGACAATACATAGTGCACTTAACTTGGTCTAAAAATCTTTCCATAAATGCAAGCCTTGGTATGTTCAAATAAACACAATTCATAACACATGTTGTTGTAGATATCACATTGAGTATAGTTATTATTATGACACACACACACACACACACACACATATATTCATGTTTTCCATAAAATCCTTTTGTAGGAATGTTTAGTTATATTTCCATTGTCCTCATCTAGAGACTTTATTCACAACATCTTGTGTACAAGGCTAGAGGGTTGTACATTTTATAAAAAATCTTGCTTATAATATGGGACATTCCCTAGGTGCGGTGGAATGACATTACTGAGCAAGTGCATCCATGTAAATGATGAGTATGAATTGGGGAGGAAGGAGGTTTACTTGCAAATATTAAAATATGTCAAGTATGATATTGATGGAGGATAGGAAAGAAAAAATATACAAATGGTGACTTTACAAGTACGAGTATGTGACTTCATGAAGGACTTCATCAAAACTATAGGACAATAATTTCATCATGTGCATATGGATCAATGGAAGGACGAGCATTTTAGAATATGAAAAGATACATTTACCATTGGTATTGTGTTATCAATGGTTGATTTTGTTGAGAGCTACACCCTTCAACTGCAAAATGATATTCAAATCCAATAATATTATCACTTAGAGAATGCCATCATAATGGTCAATATCACATACGAGCATGGGTCAAATAGTAAGAAAGAAAACAAAGTTACTATCTGACCCTTTCCTTGCCATGCCATTCCATTCCATTTCATCCCATGCCTTTCCATGTCATGTCTTGCCTTTCCATGCCATGCCTTTCCTTGTCATGCCATGACATTCCATGCCATGCCTTGCCTTGCCATGCCATGCCTTTCCTTGTCTTACCTTGCCTTTCCTTCCCATTCCATTCCATACCTTGTCTTTCCATATTATTTTATGCCTTCCCATAACTTTCCATTCCATGCCATGAAATGACTTTCCATGTCTATCCTAAAAAGGTGTTAAATTGTAAAACATATGTAATAAACACTAACAGAAACCTTAGTATTGAAGATCCTCCATCAAATGGTTTTCTGTTCAACGAAATGACAACAGAGGGGTCCCACTAGATGAAACCCGATGCTTTGGATCCAATGCAACTGATGGTTCATTCATCCCAGTCTCGATTTGAATTTTTTCACGAGTTGTAACTTGCCTCATCAAGCCATTTAGGGAAATGTCATCAATTTTGTCCAGGGGCATAAAATACAAACCAAGTAGGATAACGTAGTTTTGTAAGCTCCCACAAGTCTATTTGGCCAAGTCCCATGAAACCACACTACCCACAATTGCAAGACACTTTGTTCTTGAAAATCGACCTCTTGTTAAAAAATTGCACTATGCCTCATTCAGAAAAATCCTAGCGTCGAAGATCCTCCAACAAATGGTTTTCTGGTAAGTAGAATGACAGTGGAGGAGCCCCACTAGCTAAAATCTGGTGCTCTAGATCCAATGCAATTAACGATTTTTCCATCCAAGTATCATGAGTTGCAACTTGCCTTTTCAAGCCATTCATGTCGCCAATTTTCTCTAGGGGCATAAAATACAAACTAAGTTTCATAATAGAGTTTTGTAAGCTCCTGCAAGTTTATTTGGCCAAGGCACATGTGACCACACTACCCACAATTGATCAACACATTGTTCTTGAAAATCGACCTATTCTTCAGAAATTGCACTATGCCTCATTAAGAAAAACCCTATTAACAAAGATCCTCTAGCAAATGGTTTTTTGTTCAACATAATGATAGTGGAGGGGCCCCACTAGTTGAAACTACGTGCTCCGGATCCAATGCAAATAACGATTCATCCATCTGAGCCCTGGTTTGAGTTTAATCACGATTTGAAACTCTTCTCCTCAATTCATTCATGGACATGTCGCCAATTTGGTCCAAGGGATTAAAATCCAAATTGAGAAGCATAACGTAGTTTCATAGGATCCTACAAGTCTGTTATGCCAAGTCCTATGCAAACACACTACCCACAATCACTCGACATGGTTTTATTGAAAATTGACCTCTTGTTCAAAAATTGCACTATGCCTCATTGAGAAAAACCCTATTGTTGGAGATCCTCCATCAAACATTTTTTTGTTCAACAAAATGACAGTGAACGGGCTCCACTAGTTCAAACACAATGCCCCGTATTCAGTGCAACTGACGGTTCATCCATCTGAGTATCGTTTTGATTTTTAACGCGAGTTGCAACTTGTCTCCTCAAGACATTCAGGGACATGTTGGTGAAATGCAAGGAAAGGAAAAGAAAGGCGAAGTAAGGAAAGACAAAGTAAGGCAAGCCAAGGCAATCCAAGGAAAGACATGACAATGCTAAGAAAATATAGACATGGAAACACAAGGAAAGGTCTATGTCTAGGTATATGACTAGGTAAATCCTATTAATTATGATAATCCATGTTTCACAACTATGAAGATACCTTAGATATATGAATAAAGAAAGCTTATGTTATGGCATTGAAATTCTCATGCAGGTATTTTTTATCTAAGATAGATGGGATAACAAGTTATAGAATTACATTATTAATGAATCCTTTGATTGTAATTTGTATGTATTAAACTTGTTCATTTACTACAAGAAATATTTTTTTTAGGAAAGAAAAAAGGTATGATATATGAATGCAAGGCAAGGCATGGCATGAAAAGGTATGCAAGAAAATGAAATGTAAGGCATGACATGGAAAGGAAAGGAATGGAAAAGTAATGCAAGGCATGACATGGTAAGAAAAGGGATGGAAAGACAAGGCATGGCATGGTGTGGAAAGACATGGCATGGCATAGAATCGTAAGGAAAGGCAAGGCAAGTCATGGCATGGAATGGTAAGAAAAGACATTTCAAGGAAAGGAATGACATGGCATGGCAAGGCAAGGGATGGTGATCCAAGATATTTTCATCGAGTGACTTATAAATAATTGAATTAAATGAGCATAAATTAAAGTGCACTATTAAAGAAGGAAAATCTCAATAATGATGAGACATAAGCATCAAATCTGAACACAAAAAATTGATAACGGAGTTCATCCCTAGTGGACTACGTCTCCGGGTCCTGCTCTCAAATGGGTAGGCTTTTCCATTAACTCAGCAAAATAATTTGGCAAAATACATAAGTATACCTCATTCTGAAATCAAGCTGCATAAATGATGCTCAGATATGAAAACAGATAGCACCACTGAATTTGTGCCATCGATAGCCTTGCCATGCCATGCCTTTTCTTGTCTTACCTTGCCTTTCCTTCCCATTCCATGCCATACCTTCTCTTTCCATATTATTTCATGCCTTTCCATAACTTTCCATTCCATGCCATGCAATGCATTTCCATGTATATCCTAACAATGTGTTAAATTGTCAAACATATGTAATAAGCACTGAGCAAAGCCTTAGTGTTGAAGATCCTCCATCAAACGGTTTTTTGTTCAACGAAATGACAATAGAGGGGTCCCACTAGATGAAACCTGGTGCTCTGGATCCAATGAAACTGACGGTTCATTCATCTAAGTCTTGGTTTGAATTTTTTCATGAGTTGTAACTTGCCTCCTCAAGCCATTTAGGGACATGTCATCAATTTTGTCTAGGGGCATAAAATACAAACCAAGTAGGATAATGTAGTTTCGTAAGCTCACACAAGTCTATTTGGCCAAGTCCCATTCAACCACACTACCTACAATTGCAAGACACATTGTTCTTGAAAATCGACCTCTTGTTCAAAAATTGCACTGTGCATCATTGAGAAAAACCCTAGTGCCAAAGATCCTCCAACAAATGGTTTTCTGGTCAACGGAATGACAGTGGAGGAGTCCCACTAGCTAAAACCTGGTGCTCTGGATCCAATGCAATTGATAGTTTTTCCATCTGAGTATTGATTTTATTTTTATTGTGAGTTGCAACTTGCCTCCTCAAGCCATTCAGGGACATTT
This sequence comes from Picea mariana, assembly GCA_032191745.1. Lineage (NCBI taxonomy): Eukaryota > Viridiplantae > Streptophyta > Pinopsida > Pinales > Pinaceae > Picea > Picea mariana. The sequence continues at coordinate 49,264 of JASDQU010590026.1, read as the reverse complement.
CATCAATTTTCTCTAGGGGCATAACATACAAACCAAGTTTCATAACATAGTTTTGTAATATCTTGCAAGTCTATTTGGCCAAGGCCCACTTGACCACACTACCCACAATTTCTCGACACATTGTTCTTGAAAATCGACCTCTTATTCAAAAATTTCACTATGACTCATTACGAAAAACCCTATTGGCAGAGATCCTCCAACAAATGTTTTTTTGGTCAACATAATGATAGNAGTGGAGGAGCCCCACTAGCTAAAATCTGGTGCACTGGATCTAATGCAATTGATGGTTTTTCCATCTGAGTATCGATTTTAGTTTTATCATGAGTTTCAACTTGCCTCCTCAAGCCATTCAGGGACATTTCATCAATTTTCTCTAGGCGCATAACATACAAACCAAGTTTCATAACACAGTTTTGTAATATCCCGCAAGTCTATTTGGCCAAGGCCCACTTGACCACACTACCCAAAATTTCTCGACACATTGTTCTTGAAAATTGACCTCTTGTTCAGAAATTGCACTATGCCTCATTAAGAAAAACCCTATTGGCATAGATCCTCCAACAAATGGTTTTTCGGTCAACATAATGATAGCAGAGGAGCCCTACTAGTTGAAACCGGGTGCTCCGGATCCAGTGCAACTAACTGTTCATCCATCTGAGCCCTGGTTTGAGTTTTATGACGATTTGAAGCTCACCTCCTCAAGTAATTCACAAACATGTCACCAATTTGGTCTAGTGGCATAAAATCCAAAATGAGCAGCATAATGGAGTTTCATAATCTCCTACGAATCTGATATGCCAAGGCCCATGCGAACACACTACCCACAATCACTCGACATGGTTTTCTTGAAAATCGACCTCTTGTTCAAAAATTGCACCATGCCTCATTGAGAAAAACCCTATTGTTGTAGATCCTCCATCAAACATTTTTGTGGTCAACAAAATGATAGTGAATGGGTCCCACTAGTTGAAACTCGATGCCCCATATTCAATGCAACCGACGGTTCATCCATCCGAGTATCGATTTGATTTTTAACACGAGTTGCAACTTGCCTCCTCAAGCCATTTAGGGACATGTTGGTGAAATGCAAGGAAATACAAAGCAAGGAAAGACGAAGTAAGACAAGGCAAGGAAATCCAAGGAAAGACATGCCAATACTAAGAAAATCTAGACATGGAAACACAAGCTAAGATCTATGTCTAGGTATATGACTAGGTAAATCCTATTAATTATGATAATACATGTTTCACAACTATGAAGATACCTTAGATATATTAATAAAGAGAGATTATGTTATGGCATTGAAATTATCATGCAAGTATTTTGATCTAAGATAGATGGGATAACGAGTTATAGCATTACATTCTTAATGAATCCTTTGATTGTAATTTGTATGTATTAAACTTGTTCATTTAGTACAAGCAATATTGTTTTTAAGAAAGAAAAAAAGTATGATACATGAATCCAAGGCAAGGCTTGGTATGACAAGGTATGCAAGGCAAGGAAACGTAAGGCATGACATGGCAAGGAAAGGAATGGAAAGTTAATGCAAGGTATGGCATGGCAAGACAAGGCATGGAAAGACAAGGCATATGGCATGGTGTGGCAAGGCATGGCGTGGCGTGGAATCAGAAGGAAAGGCAAGGAAAGTCATGGCATGTCATGGCATGTCATTGAAAGGAAAGACAAGGAAAGACATTTCGAGGAAATGAATGACATGGCATGGAAAGACAAGGCATTGTGATCCGAGATCTTTTCATCAAATGACTTATAAAGAATTGCATTAAATGAGAATAAACTAAAGTGCACCATTAAAGAAGAAAAATATCAATAATGAAGAGACATAAGCATCAAATCTAAACACAAGAACTTAATAACAGAGTCCGTCCCTGTTGGACTACGTCTCTGAGTCCTTCTCTCAAATGGGTAGGCTTTTCCATTAACTCAGCAAAAGAATTTGGCAAAATATGTAAGTATACCTCATTCTGAAATCAAGATGAAAAAATAATGCTCAAATCTGAAAATATATAGCACCATTGAATTCGTGGCGTTGAATTACTCAAAAATGATTGTCTCCATGTCTCGATTCAACTCTGGAACTCCAGGGCCCAAGAAGAAATTCGTCTTGATTTTTGTGCCCCTCTGCAACTCACAATTAATGACTATACTGCCTCAAAATGCATTCCCTAGGATGGTGTCCAAGTGGATCCTAAGGAAATTGAATCTATGCAGGATTCGCCTCTCCCTACAACTCTTAAGAGCGTGTGTGGTTTTTTGGGTTTAACAGGATATTATAGGAAGTTTGTTCGAAACTTTGGAAAAATTGTAGCTCCTCTCACTTCTCTCCTTAAAAAGAATGCTTTCACTTGGACTTCAACTGCAAATCATGCCTTCCAAGCCTTCAAATATGTTATATGCTCAATCCTTGTCCTAACACTTCTAGACTTCACAAAGACATTCGTATTGGAATGTGATGCTTCCGAGAAAGGAATTGGAGCCATCCTCATGCAAGATGACAGGCCTTTGGCCTTCACTAGCAAACAACATTCCAAGCGACATTTGGGCCAATCCATTTATGAAAATGAAATGTTATATATGTTGCATGTTGTGGATCTATGGAATCCTTATTTATTGGATCAATGATTCCAAATCAAAATTGATCATCAGAGTCTCAAGTATTTCCTGGAACAACAAGTTTCATCCCCAACGCAACAAAAATGGGTGACCAAGATGTTTGGTTATGATTATGAGATCATTTAAAAGAAGGGAAAGGGAAACATCATGGCCAATACTCTTTCCTAGAAATATGAAGAAGATGGGTCCCTTTTCTCCCTCTCCTTCATTGTACCAGACTAGCTCCAAGCTATTTGTCAAGAATGGTTGCAAGACCCCAAAATTTCTCACATGTTCCACCAATTGCAACACAATTCTTTAGTTTATTCAAGGTACTCTTGTCACAATGAAGAGATTCACTACAAAGTTCGTTTGTATTTATGCAAGCAATCACAACTTAAATACACTGTTTTTTCTAAACTTCATGCCTCACTGACATCCGTGCATTCTGGGTTTACCAAATCCTTTGAACGGGTCAAACATTCTTTTTTATGGAATGGTATGAAAAAGGACGTCCACACCTTTGTGACTGAATGTGAGGTTTTTGAACACAACAATGGAGAAACTGTCAAAGCTTTGGGTACATTCCAACCGCTTTCGATTCCCCCTGTTATTTGGCGATATATTTCTGTGGATTTCATTGTGGGATTACCTAAATCAGGCAATAAGTCAGTCATCATTGTGGTCATAGATCGTCTCTCCAAATATGCTCATTTTTGTGCTCTTCAACATCCATTCACAACTATCATAGTGGCTCAAATATTCATGGATAATATCTTCAAGCTTCATGGAATGCCTAATTCTATTGTCTCTAACAGAGTCCCCATTTTCACTAGCAATTTTTGGCAATAATTGTTCAAGCTACAGGGCACTCAATTTCATCTTAGCACTACCTATCACCCCAGACATATGGCCAACTAAGGTTGTCAACAAGTGTTTGGAAACAATTGTTTTGCATTTGAGTGAAAAAATTAGTGGGCTCAATGGTTACCCCTAGTTGAATGGTGGTACAACACATCTTACCATACAACTACTTGCATGACTCCTTTTGAAGCATTCTATGGCCAAAATCCCCCATCGGTTCTCTCATATAGGCCAGGGGTATCGAAGTTTCAGGAGGTGGACAAAAATATTACTATCCGAGAGAATATTCTTCTTGCCCTCAAAGACAATTTGGTCATGGCTCAAAATTGCATGAAGCAACAAGAAGATCAAGGTCGTTCTGAATGAAATTTTGTTGAAGGGGACCAGGTGTTTCTTTGAATATAACCTTATAAGCAAACTTCACTCAAAGATGAATATTGTCAGAAACGCGCCCAAATTTTATGGTCTTTTTACAATGCTCAAGCGTGTGGGATGGGTGGCCTATCAGCTAGCTCTACCAAGACAGTCGAAGCTCCACCCTGTTTTTCATGTTTCCTACGTAAAGAAGGTGATTGGAACTAAGTTCCAAACTCAAAACAGTCTCCCTGAGTTGGATGAAGAAGGTTCCATATAGTTGTAGCCACACGCAGTCTTGGCCTAGCGAGAGCCTCATCTCCGTCAGCGCACTATCAAAGAAGTCTTAGTCCAATGGAAAGGTACAACTCCAGAAGATGCCACCTAGGAACCGACCACCATTATACAACAATTTTCTCATCTTAATCCTTGAGGACAAGGTTGTTCTTCAAGGGAGAAGGCATGTTAGAGAACCTCCCTAACCCCTCACGTAGGTAGAATAATATAATTCCATGTAATAAAGACCAATATTAATAAGTCCTAGCAATAAGGAGGAATAAGTCAAATGTAAGAAGACCTACTAGAAGCTTATGCTTCTAGAATGATCTTCCCTAGATTATTCTTTTGGATAGATATATTTAGTGTAAATAGAAATAGAGGGTATGAGAAATATTTTCTTGGAGATTATTGTAATAGATCTTTGTTCTCCTTAAGGTTACCCCCTCGAAAAGGTAAGTGAACATTGCTATCATTAATCAATATGCTCTTTCTAATGTTATTCGGGTATTATTTTGGTTATATTATTGTTTCTTTATCATTTCTATGCTAAAATATTTTTGTTTTGCATAATATTTTATATCTGGAATACTACACATTTAGTGGCATAGAAAATTAGGATCTAGAACCTTTTCTATCCATTTAATAGAAATAATATTTTTATAGTATTTTTGTTAACTTGTAGGAAATGATAAAAATAGTTGATATTGAATTCAACACCATCCGTTTGTTTCAG
>JASDQU010590025.1:51162-63975 GCA_032191745.1 Picea mariana | reverse complement strand
ATGACAAATATGATTCTTGCAATGCATTAGTCATTACACAGTGTCAGATCTACTAACACCAGAGATTCTACTGTTCATTCCCTCCTTTTGCAGATCTATTAACACCAGAGATTCTACTGTTCATTCCCTCCTTTTGCTTTTCAGATGTTTTGATTTAGATTAAAATGATATTTTGGTTTGAATATCTTCACCATGAATGTAGCACCATGAAATAGATGAATGTAGAAGGATGAGCAGATTGCAGGGCCTTAGCATTCACTGAGTGATTACTTCTTCCATTTCATGTTATCTTTTTTTAGCCAGATATTCCACTTCTTCTCATTTCTCTTGATCCATCCATTCTGCCTCTTGTCATCTCTTGATGCTCTTGATCTACTTGATCCGTCTTTCAAACCAAATCAATCTTTATTTAAAAAAAATATTGCAATAACTAAAATGTGCTAGGCTTGGCTCTATAGTAGTCTATGGACAACTTCTAGCACTAACATACGTTTTGCTAACAACCTTTTTATAACAAATTATATTTTTGTTTTATTTTTAAAAATAAAAATAAAAATTCATTAAAATGTAAAAACAAAGTTTGTAACAAATTGATGAAACTGTAAAGACAAAGTTTTAACAAATTTGGGAAAGAATTTTAATGAGAATTTATTCACTTATTAAGTTACTCGGATGTAGATGTGCTAATGATTTTACTTGTAACAAATTGATGAAACTCTAAAGACAAAGTTTTTAACAAATTTGGGAAAGAATTTTAGTGAGAATTTATTCACTTATTTACTCTGATTTTACTTGTAACAAATTGATGAAACTCTAAAGACAAAGTTTTTAACAAATTTGGGAAAGAATTTTAGTGAGAATTTATTCACTTATTAAGTTACTCTGATGTTGATGTAGATGTGCTAATGATTTCCTTTCCTTGTGTGATTAATTCTGATGGTATATTTTTTTTATATTTATTTTTCATTAAAACAAATACAATTGAAGTGAACCAATACAATACTTGGGGAATATGAAATATGATATACCTTTTAAAGACCAAAGCTACACTATGCACCGAGTGCACAAAAGCTTATCATGTAAGAGCCTCCAAGTACTATCAAAATAGTATCACGCATTTCCAAAAGATAACCTACTAATATCAAAATTGCATCATTCAACTCCAAAAAAGAATTTATAAGTAATATCAAAATTGCATTATGCAACTTGCAAACAGATAGACACATTTTAAAAACAAGGGTTGCATGTTGGCAATCTCTATTGTTTATGTATTGTTAGTTGGTCATTTGTATCTTTATTATTTGTTTTGCATGTGTAACACCATTATGCAGCAAAATTTGTTCGTCTATAATACAATTGTATGCAACAATGAATTCCACGCAATGAAATTTAAAGATTCTAGATAAAAGCGTAGGAGATATGCTAACTTAAGAAAAAGACCAGCTAGTTAAAAAGGCATGAGGAAATCAAGGCAATTGCAAAGCTGCATAAATTGAAACTCAAGGCAGAATCCACATAAGGTAAGGCCACTCCCCACTTGCAGTAGGGTTACTTCAAGGTTCAACCATGCATGGTTATACTTTACCTTTGCTTTGCTCAAGTGAGATCGACTCTAACTCTAGCACTTCTAGCTTCCATAATAGTGCACTTATTGCTTGTTTGTTCAGATAAGGTCATCTCTTGACAAAGTTATAGGGTGTGTATCCTTCCCTTATCACTCCCAATTTAGGTTCTTATGTAATATTCCAGATATAAAAAAGCATGCAGAACATAAATAAATAGCTAGAAATGGCAGATGAACAACAATATAACCAGAACAACACCACAATAATACCAAAATAACACCAGAAAGAGCACTTTGATTACTGAGAGCAATGTTCACTTGCCTCTTCGAGGGGGCAACCTCCAGCAGAGCAGAGCTCTATTACAATAATATCCAAGACAAAAGTTATTATACCCTCGACTCCTATTTATATTAAATATGTCTATCAAAAGAACCATCTAGAGGAAGATCCTTCTAGCGAAAGCTTCTATTAGGTCTTCTTACATTGGACTTATTCTTTTTTATTGGTAGGCCTTATTAATATTGACCTTTATTACATGGAAATATATTATTCTACCTACGTGAGGGGTTAGGTCCCGGTCCCTAACATGGCCTCCCCCTTAAAAACAACCTTGTCCTCAAGGCTTGAGATGGGGAAATCGTTGCAGAATGGTAGCTGGTTCCCAAGTGAGATCTATTGGAGTTGTATCTTTCCACTAGACTAACACTTCCTTGATGGTTCACTGACGCAGACGACGCTCATGCTGGTCCAAAACTGCTTGTGGTTGTAGCCAAATGGAGCCTTTTCGTCCAACTCGGAAAGGTTGGTTTGAGTTTGGCACTTAGTTCCAATAACCTTCTTTAAGCAGGAAACATGAAAAACAAGATGGAGCTTAGAATGACTGGTCAAAGCTAACTGATAGGCCACCTGTCCCACATGCTTGAGAATAGTATAAGGACCATAAAATTTGGGCGCCAGTTTCTGACAATGATCAGCCTTCAGGGAATTTTGCTTGTAAGGTTGCAGTCGAAGAAACACATGATCCCCTTCTGCAAATTAACGTTCAGAGCGACCTTGATTTGCTTGTTGCTTCATGCGATTCTGGACCATGACCAAATTCTCTTTGAGGGTACAAAGAATAGCCTCTCGAACTGTAAGCATTTCGTCAACCGCCTGGACCTTCGAGACACCTGACAAATATGAGCGAACTGAAGGTGTCTTTTGTCCATATATCGCTTCAAAAGGAATCATGTAGGTAGTTGTATGGTACGAAGTGTTGTACCACCGTTTAACTAGTGGTAACCATTGAGCCCATTGATTTTGTCTTTCCGATGCAAAACACCTCGAATATGTTTCCAAACACCTGTTGACAACTTCAGTTTGACCATCAGTCTAGGGATGATAAGTTGTGTTGAGATGCAATTGGGTGCCTTGTAGCTTGAACAATTCTTGCCAAAAATTGTTGGGGAAAGTTGGGTCGCGATAAAAAACAATAGAATGCGGCATGCCATGAAGTTTGAAGACTTGATCCATGAAAAGTTGGGCCACAATGGATGTTGTAAATGGGTGTTGAAGAGCACAGAAATGAGCATACTTGGAAATACGATCAACTACCACCATGATGATTGATTTATTGCCCGATTTAGGTAAGCCTACAATAAAATCCATACAGATATCCCACCAAATAGCAGGTGGAATCAGAAGCGGTTGTAGTGTGCTAGGAGATTTGACTGTTTCACCCTTGTTGCGTTGACACACATCACATTCAGCCACAAAATTACGAACGTCTTGTTTCATACCATCCCAGACAGGGCCAAGGCCGACCCTCTTGCATAAGCATAGTGCCAATTCCTTGTGTGATTTTGTTTACTGGTAGAACGACAATTCCTTTCTCGGAAGCATCACATTCCAGGACAAAGGTCTTTGTGAAATTAGGAAGGGCTAGGACTGGAGTGGTGCACATGGCCATCTTCAAGGTTTAAAAAGACCGAGCAGCTGTTGGAGTCCAAGTGAAAGAATTGTTTTTAAGGAGTGTAGTGAGAGGTGCCACAATCTTTACATAATTCTTAACAAACTTGCGATAATAACCTATTAAACCCAGAAATCCACGCAAGATTTTGAGAGTCTTTGGGTGAGGCAAATCTTGTATAGCTTCAATCTTTTTAGGATCCACCTTGACGCTGACCTTGCCAACAAGATGACCCAAGTACTCGACTTACGAGGCACCAAAAGCACATTTAAATTGTTTGAGGAAAAGTTGGTGTTGAGAGAGTAGATGGAGAACTCGATCCACATGAGCAAGATGGGTTGTCCAAGATTTATTATAGATGAGGATATCATCAAAGAAAACTAAGACAAAACGACGAAGAAAAGGATGGAAGACATGATTCATGAGGCTTTGGAAAGTGGAGGGAGCATTACACAAGCCAAATGGCATGACTAAAAACTCATAGTTGCCCTCATGAGTTATAAATGCAGTCCTAGGAATGTCTGCCTATTTCATACGGATTTGGTGGCATCCAGAACGAAGATCAAGTTTAGTAAAGAACTAGGTGCCACTCAATTCATCCAAGAGGTCATCTATGACAGGAATGGGAAATTTGTCTTTAATGGTGAGTTTGTTGAGGGTGCGGATGTCAGGACACATGCATCGAGAACCTTCTTTCTTAAGGACAATGACCACAAGAGAAGAGTAGGGGCTCGTACTAGGGCAGATAACACCTACGTTGAACAGTTCTTGAACAATTTTCTCAATTTCATTTTTTTGGGAAAAGGGGTGACAATAGGGATGAATATTGGGAGGAAGGCTTCATGGGACAAGGGGAATGGAATGATCATGAACACCATGGGAAGGAGGGAGTCCCCAGGGAGTGGAAAAAACCACTTGATGTTTAGAGAGGATGGATTGGAGGTCTTGCGGCACAGAGGGTGTCTTGGTTGCTTGTATGGCATGGAGTTGGGCAATAATGCCAGAATGGCATTTTTTGAGCAGATTTTCCATGCAATGGGAACTAATGATCTTCAGGGAACCAACTGTGATGCCTTGGAACTTATATTGTTGGCCCTCCTGGTTGAATTGCATGGTTAATTTCTTAAAATCCATGAGAATGGGACTGAAAGTCCTTAGCCATTCTGCACCCAACACAATGTCACAACCGCCCATGTGGATAGCAAACATATGAGATTTCAGGTGGTATTAACCAATTTGGAGACGCACATTTTCATAATGCCCTCCACATTTCATGGACCCGCCATTGACAATCATGATTTGAAAATTATTGACTGCACAGATATAGCAATTAGTTTCTTGGGCAATGTGGCGATGAATAAAATTATGGGTGCTTCCACTATCAACAAGAATGATGACCTTCCTATGCTTGATGCAATCAATTAGCTTGAGGGTTTGGGGAGCAGAGAAGCTAGTGAGAGCCTTAGGGAAATGACCGGTTCTACTTCGGGAGGGTTTGACAGAGGGGTTATGTCAGTGGGTTCAGGTGACACAGACACAGGGGGAGCCTTAACATCCTCCGAGATGGCCATAAAAAGATTTTGTTCCTTACACTTGTGTCCCGGAAAATATTTGTCATCACAATTATAACAAAGGCCTTTGAGTTGGCGTTCAACCATTTTGGCCTTGGTCAATTTATGGATTTTTAGTGGAGTTGAAGGAGGATTGGGAGTTACTGGTTTAGTGCGAGGAATGAAGGAGGGTTTTCGATTTTGAGAAGAGACAACCTGTTGTGCTTCCTTAGCTCTTTTAGTAGCATCCATCCAACTCTGAGGTCGAGCCATGAGGACATGGGCATGAATCTCATCCTTGAGGCCACTGATAAAATATTCTCGGAAAAAAAAAATCAGACATGCCCTCTGTACGAAAATCCGGTCGCTCAAAAGCAACTATAAAGTCTTCCACTATGCCAGATTGTTTCAACTTTGTCAAACAACCTAAATGGTTGGTGTCAGTGTCAAAGTGTTCATAAAGCTCTACCACAAAGTGTGTCCAAGCCACATACCCTTGGCGATAATTTTTTCTCCATTGCCAACGTTCTTGATCTAGATGGAGAATACCATACCAGAGTTTGGCCAACTCATTTGTAATGCCATACAAAGAGAAATAATGTTCCATTTGAGTTACCCAGCCAGTGGGATCCAAGCCCTCAAATTTGGTCACATCCACATGCGAAAGGCGTAGGTCACGCTGAAAGTGATGGAGCTGAAAATTCTGGGAATGAGAGGAAGTTTCACCTTCGGTATGCAAAGGTTGGTCAAATAAGGGAAGATATGCAGGGATATGCAGCTTGGCGTAGATCATCATAGTGACATATTCAAGCTGGGTAGTAATGTCTTGTTTGAGTTCCTCGATTGAGGTGGCGATGGAGGAATGCATGTTTTTATTGTTGGTGAAAATATTGGCACTGAGTTGTCTCACTTCTTGTTGGGTTTCTATGAAATTAGAGTGCAAGGTATTGAAATGAGCTTCCAAGTCTTGGCTACGGGTATGGGCCATGATTACGAGGGAACACGAAAAGGGGCGGGTGGGACCACACAGAAAATGGGTTATGGGTTAAGTGTATCACACCGATCAGGGTGACGAGTTGAATCCAATGGGGTAAAGCCCAAATAAGGGTGTTGGAAGGGGGTCGGGTCCACAAGAATTTTTTTTTTTGCTGAAAAATGATAGGTATGTTGCGATAAGGGAAAAGAGAGAAATCCAATGGAATAGGTCTCAAATAATGGTGCCAACACGATACTGGAGACTCTGATCTGAATAATATTGCAGTGATGAAATGCCCAAATGATTAACAGGAAGAAATGTTGATCCAGGTGGATATCGTTGGCCACCCACCTTTTCCAACTATCTCAAAACAATTTTTTGGCAATTTTGGTAATTTACTATTTTTAGTAGTTTTTAACTTCTGGGGCTATTTTGAGGGCTTAAATGAATATTTTTTGGGATTGAGCTTCTCAATGATAGCTAAAGGCTCTCATTGATCCCCCTAAATGAATCTCCTCGTCGATACCTTTCCAACGAGCTATCGTTCACCACAAACGAAGATCGTATGCCAAAGTTACGCCCCTGGGAAGTTGATACACCAAACTTCTCAAAACAGGGTCCACAAAATTGTTGGCTTTTCATCTTTCGAGGTTAGGTTTTTGGATTATCTTTATGATAAAAAAGCCTTTGGAGCCTCATTGTAAAATCACCTTCTTACGGATGCAAGTAGCCGTCACATCTCTTCTTAAAGATAATCTGCCACCATTCTAGCAAGTCTTTCACTTTGTATTTTACAGTCTTTGTACATTTTCACTCATTAATAGAAAATTGTGTATTATTGTATCTCTGTGTTTATGGTTACATCTCTAATACGTCTTTGTTATATTATCGAATATCCAAGATATCTTTGTACATTTCTTTATTATATCTCCTCTCTCATTTCGTGCCGAAAATAATCCAGATCAGTGGTATCAGAGCAAGCTGCTCTTGATCGTTTTTTTCAGTGCATGTCCCCGATGAGGTCCGAGTATAACAAATTGGGTCTCGACCTTGTCTCTCTTGAAGAAAATCATTCTCGCACGCCCAAGAAACCCTTCATGGCGGAAGAAAAAAAAACGACGGAGCAAATGATTCTATCAATATGTTGCTTGAGTAAGCTCTCACGCGACAAAGGGACGAAATGATGGAGAATTTTTCCCACATCCTTCAACGCCACCTGATAGCAATAGGTGCATCTTCATCAAACAAACACTTTGGAAGCACCTCTCCTTTTAAGGTACATGTTAATTTTGATATTCCCGTATTTCAAGTTCAGATAGATGCGGATGCCCTAGATAAATAGTTAAATCTGTTAGAAGGTTATTTCTTTGTTCCTAATTTTTTCGACAGGGAAAATATCATCTTCACACTCCTTAAATCCCTCCCCCATGTCAAACATTGGTGGGAAACTTACTGGGAGAAAAGGTCCATAGAGGAGTCTAGAATATATGGGGCCAAGTCCACTTGGGATTTTTTGTGGATGCGGTAAAGGAACAATATTACCCTGTTGGAAACTATGAGGACCGGTACATGAGATGAACCGCACTGTGACAAGAGAGGGGCCAAACAGTTCCAGAGTTCACCAATACCTTCCATACCTTACGCACCAAGCTGGGTATCAAATACTCTGAACGACATTTGGTTCTGAAATACCGTGGGGCTCTACACAGATACATCCAAACTGAAATGAATTTTCTGGACATCTCATCACTCGATGTTGCTCATTGATATGTTGTTAAAATCGAACAGAAATTTAAGCCCCAGAACAAACGAGATTTTGGGTCTACAAATATGCAACAACCAAAGTATGATAAAGACGACCCTAACAAACAGTCTCCCGAAAACAATTCCAAGCCACAGGAAAATAAGGGTCATGGAAAGACAAAGAAGGACACCGAAAAATGGTGCGATTTCTACAAAATCCCCTGGCACAACAATGAGGAATGTCGCTCAAAACAATAATTGGTGGCCGATATCAAAGACAAAGAGCCGAACCCTAATTCAGAATCCGATTCTGAAAATACTGGTAAAAGACAGATCATCAACGCAAACCCCACTACTATTGTCGCGACAACAACAATTCAACCAGAAGAACCAACAGATCTTGAAGAGGGGGAGCACCATTTTCATTCACAGATGTGGGTGAAGGGGACCCTACTGCATTTTATTATTGATAGTGGAAGCTAGAAGAACCTCATCTCAGTAGAGGTCGTCAAATAGTTGGGATTGTCGACAACACCACACTCGCAACCATACAACATCGGGTGGCTTCGCTGGGGACGAGATCTTCATGTCAGCCAGCAGTTTCGATTGTCATACAACATCCAACCCTTCAAGGATGAGGTATTATGTGATGTTGCCCCACTGGATGTCTGTGATATTCTCTTGGGCCAACCATATATGTGGAAGCACCATGCTGTTTATGAGTCTCGACCTCGCAGTGTCATTGTTTCTTTGGGGGGTCATCTCTACAAAATACCAGAGATAGTTCTGACTACTATTCCACCTAAACAATGCCGCAAGGTAGTATCTCATAATACAAAATTCAGCTTCTTCACAATCTGTTCAAAAGGTGATAAGAAGGATACTGCAACCACTACAGCCTCGGACCAAGCACCTTCTATCCAATAGAAGCAGGTCGAACAGATTACAACAAAGTGTAAAGATTGCTTATGTACACAGGTATATCATGTAGCTAGAATGTTAAAAAGGTCCAACCCTTCCATCCAGATGTCCGTGACAACCTTCAACAAGCTAAGCAACACAACTTCTCCAACAAGGCAAGCAGTTCATCAAGATGCAGATTTAGCAAACGCTTTTCCCTCTCCCCCGGGGACTCAACGTAATGGAGACCATTGATTCCTAAGGAGGGAGGATTGATCCAGGTGAATATCGGTGGCCACCCACCTTTTCCAACTGGCTCAAAATAGTTTTCTGACAATTTTGGTAATTTACTATTTTTAGCAGTTTTTAACTTCCGGGGCCATTTTGAGGGCCTAAATGAAGGTTTTTTGGGATCGAGCTTCTCAATGATAGTTGAAGGCTCTCATGAAGCCCCCTAAATGGATCTCCTAGACGAGACCTTTCCAACAAGCTATCGTGCACCCTAAACGAAGATCGCATGGCAAAAGTTACGCCCCCGAGAAGTTGATAAACCAAACTACACAAAACGGGGTCCACAAAACTATTGGATTTTCATGTTTCAGGGTTAGGGTTTTGAATTTTCTTTATGATAAAAAGGCCTTTGAAGCTTCATTGTAAAATTATCTTCTTACGGATGCAAGTAGCTGTCACATCTCTTCTCAGAGATAAGCTGCCACCATTCTAGCGAGTCTTTCACTCTGTATTTTACAGTCTTTATACATTTTCACTCATTAATGGAAAATTGTGTATTACTGTATCTCTGTGTTTATGGTTGCATCTCTAATACATATATGTTATATTATTGAATATCCGAGATATCTATGTACATTTCTTTATTATATCTCCGCTCTCATTTTGTGCCGAAAATAATCTGAATCAGTGGTATCAAAGTAGGCTGCTCTTGATCATTTTTTCAGTGCATGTCCCCGATGAGGTCTGAATATAAAAAGTTGGGTCTCAAGCTTGTCTCTCTTGAATACAATTGCTCTCGCACGCCCAATAAACCCTCCACGGCGGAAGAAAAGAAAAATGACGGAGCAAACAATTCTATCAATATGTTGCTTGAGCAAACTCTCACGCGACAAAGGGACGAAATGATGGAGAATTTTTCCCACATCCTTCAACGCCTGATGATAGCAACATGCACATTTCATCAAACAACCACTTTGGAAGCACCTCTCCTTTCAAGGTACAGGTTAATTTTGATATTCCTGTATTTGAAAGTCAGATAGATGCGGATGCCCTAGACAAATGGTTAAATCTGTTAGAAGGTTATTTCTCTGTTTATAATTTTTCCGACAAGGAAAATATCACCTTCACACTCCTTAAAGCTCTCCCCCATGTCAAACATTGGTGGGAAACTTACTAGGAGAAAAGTTCCACATAGGAGTCTGGAATATATGGGGCTGAGCCCACTTGGGAGTTTTGTGTGGATGCGGTAAAGGAATAGTATTACCCTATTGGCAACTATGAGGACAAGTACATGAGATGGAACACACTGCGGAAACAGAGGGGCTAAGTAGTTTCAGAGTTCACCAATACCTTCCATACCTTACGCACCAAGATGGGTATCAAAGACTCTGAATGACATTTAGTTCTGAAATATTGTCGGGCTCTACACAGATACATCCAAACTGAAATGGATTTTCTTGACATCTCATCACTCGGTGCTTCTTATTGATATGCTGTTAAAATCGAGCAAAAATTTAAGCATCAGAACAAACGGGAGTTTGGGTATGCAAATATAAAACAACTAAAGTATGATAAAGACGGTCCTAACAAATAGTCTTCTGAAAACCAGTCCAAGCCACATGAAAAGAAGGGTCACGGAAAGATAAAGAAGGACACCGGAAAATGGTGCGATTTCCACAAAAGCCCTTGGCACAACACCGAGGAATGTCGCTCAAAACAGTCATTGGTGGCCGAGATCAAAGACAAAGAGCTGAACCCTGATTCAGAATCTGATTCTAAAAATACTGGTAAAAGACAGATCATCGACGCAGACCCCACTGCTATTGTCGTGACCGCATCAATTCAACCAGAAGAACCAATAGATCCTGAAGAGGAGCAAAGCCTTTTTCATTCACATATGTGGGTGAAGGGGACCCCGCTGCATTTTATTGTTTATAGTGGAAGCCATAAGAACCTCATCTCAACAAAGGTTGTCAAATAGCTGGGATTGTTGACAACACTACACCCGCAACCATGCAACATCTGGTGGCTTCGCCAGGGACGAGATCTTTGTGTCAACGAACAATGTCGATTGTCATACGACATCCAACCCTTCAAAGATGAGGTATTATGTGATGTTGCCCCACTAGATGTCTGTGATGTTCTCTTGGGCCAACCATATATGTGGAAGCGCTATGTTGTTTATGAGTCTCGACCCCATAGTGTCATTGTTTCTCTGGGGGGTCATCTCTATAGAATACTAGAGGTAGTTCTGACTACTGTTCCACCTAAACAATTCTGCAAGGTAGTATCTCATACTACAAAATTCAGCTTCTTCACAATCTTTTCAAAAGGTGAACAGAAGGATACTGTAACCACTACAGCCTTGACCCAAGCACCTTCTATCCAACAAAAGCAGGTCGACAAGAATGCAGCAAAGTGTAAAGATTGCTTCTGCACACATGCATCTCATGTAGCCAGACTGGTTAAAAAGGTCCAACCCTTCTAGCCACATGTTCGTGACAACCTTCAACAAGCTAAGCAACACAACTTCTCTAATAAGGCAAGTAGCTCATCAAGATGCAGATTCAACAAATGCTTTTCCCTCTCCCCCGGGCACTCAATGCAATGGAGACCATTGCTTCTTAAGGAGGGAGGATTGATTCATGTGGATATCGGTGGCCACCCACCTTTTCCAACTAGCTCAAAACAATTTTCTGGCAATTTTGGTAATTTAATATTTTTAGCAGTTTTTAACTTCTGGGGCTATTTTGAGGGCTTGAATGAAGGTTTTTTTGGATTGAGCTTTTCATTGATAGTTGAAGGCTTTCATTGATCCCCCTAAATGAATTTCCTCAACGATATCTTTCCAACGAGCTATCGTGCGCCCCAAACAAAGATCGTATGCCAAAGTTACGCCTACGGGAAGTTGATACACCAAACTACCCAAAACGGGGTCCACAAAACTGTTGGCTTTTCATCTTCTAGGGTTAGGGTTTTGGATTTTATTTATGATAAAAAATCCTTTGGAGCCTCATTGTAAAATCATCTTCTTACGGATGCGAGTAGCCGTCACATTTCTTCTTAGAGATAAGTTGTCACCATTCTAGCGAGTCTTTCACTCTGTATTTTACAGTCTTTGTACATTTTTGTTCATTAATAGAAAATCATGTATTACCGTATCTTTGTGTTTATGGTTTCATCTCTAATACATCTCTGTTATATTATTGAATATCCGAGATGTCTCTGTACATTTCTTTATTATATCTCTGCTCTTATTTTGTGCCAAAAATAATCCAGATCAATGGAATTAGAGCAGGATGCTCTTGATCGTTTTTTTTAGTGCATGTCCCCGATGAGGTTCGAGTATAGCAAGTTGGGTCTCAAGCTTGTCTCTCTTGTAAAAAATCACTTTCGCATGCCCAAAAAACACTCCATGGCGGAAGAAAAGAAAAACAACGGAGCAGACGATTCTATCAATATGTTGCTTGAGCAAGCTCTCACGCGACAGAGGGACGAAATGATGGAGAATTTTTTCCACATTCTTCAACGCCTGCCGATAGCAACAGACACATATTCATCAAACAACCACTTTGGAAGCACCTCTCCTTTCAAAGTATAGGTTAATTTTGATATTCCCGTATTTAAAGGTCAGATAGATGCAGATGCCCTAGACAAATGGTTAAAACTATTAGAAGGTTATTTCTCTGTTCATAATTTTTTCGAAAGGGAAAAGATCACCTTTTCACTCCTTAAAGCTCGCCTCCATGTCAAACATTAGTTGGAAACTTATTTGGAGCAAATTTCCACAAAGGAGTCTGGAATATATGGGGTCGAGCCCACTTGAGATTTTTTTGTGGATGCGGTAAAGGAACAATATTGCCCTGTTGGCAACTATGAGGACGAGTACATGAGACAGAT
>JASDQU010590025.1:0-16667 GCA_032191745.1 Picea mariana | reverse complement strand
AGTTGGGGGGTGGATTTCTAATGAGATAAAATGATCAACAATTCCTATGGTTGGGAGGTTCATCCTTCATTTGCATCCATTTGGTTAGTCATTAACAGATAAGTGCTTATGTTATGTTCTTATGTTAATTTTGTTGTGTAAATTGTTTATATTAATGCCGTGTGTTTGTTGTTTGCTTGAAAAGTTGTATTCATGTTTAATATATGCTTCTAGATGCATTCATAACTGTGGTATCAGTCAAACGATCAAATATGTGTGTGATATGTGGATGGTAAGATACATGAATTTAATTAGGAGTAAATATTAATAATTTAATGAGTTTTCGCATGTAATGTGGCTTGGATGGGCATTGGGTATGTTACATTATGGTATCAGAGATCTCGTTCAAACACTGGGCTTGAACCAAAGAAAATTGGTGAAATTTGTTGTTTCATATTTTGTCTGTGACATATTTGGATGAAAAACAAAGATTTTGGAGAGAAATCCCCAATTTCGTGAGTGAACTCTGAGTTTTAATGACTTCAAAAAGTTAGATATGGTTAATGGAGTAGAGTCGTGAAGTTGCAGATTGAAACTTGACCTGGAATGGTCAAAATTTTTGTTTTAATGGTTGCCTGTAGAGTTACATGGAGTTTGTTGGATCAACGACCAAGATCTTTTGTTCCCTCGACATCGACGACTGGGATTCATCATGATAAATTTAAAACTCATAATGATTCGACCATTTGAAAGGCTGATGGGATCAATGTATGAGATTAAATCAAGGGTTGTGAAAGGGATCAGATCGATGGTCGAGATCAATCATAGAAAAGTAAAAAAATTTCCAAGTGTGAAGTTCGACAATAGAATCCACCGACGGTCGATGGTTAGATCGACGAGTTTTGTGAAGTGTTGGAAATTCACCAAGAGAAATAATCGATGGTTCATGGGCTAGTGGTCATGCATTGGTCGATTCGATGAAGTTTCTCAAACAATCAACAAAATTTGTCAATGGTGGATGCGTCAATGGTTCGACATCGACCGAAGTTGACGAGGTATCCGGGTTTTCTAAGAGAATCGATTAATGGTTGATGGGGGAAAGAGGATTATGACATAATAATCCATGTGTCATGCCATTTTAGCATCCACATGTCCTGCCACATAACCCAATTTGACACCTCAGGAAGAGAGCTATCGAACGAGCTAAATGGTTCGTGAAATAGAGCTCGTATGAGAGAATTACAGCGAAAACAACGAGGGTAAAATTTTTGCACTAGTATTACTTATAGAGGGCATAACTCTATGCTCAAAAGTCTGTTTGGGGTTCAAGAGTAGTCAATGGAAAGCTTATGACCCATAGAAGCTAGAGGTGGAGTCATATTTTGCTTATGGGTACCTAAAGATGTGGAGAAAGAGAAGTAAGACAATTGTAGCATACAAGGGTAAATTGAGTAAAATAACCTAAATTTCTCCAGACCATAACTCTCAGCTCGAAGCTCATAATTGAGAAAACGAGTAGTCTTTGGAAATTTCTTGAGGAGTATAATACATATGTCAACTTAGAATTTTGATTTGGCAATTCAATTTCTTAGAAATCAATAAATAGATTTTTGTAGTAGTGAAAGGAGTGGAATTGCATAATGTAGTTGTTGTAACTTTTCACTGAGAATTTAGATTGAGGCATGAGTATAGTCGTTGGGAAGCTGTTTCGGGAAAAAATGCATCAAGAAAATCAAAATTTGAATTGGTGCAATGTGTCCTTCATAAATTGATGAATAAATAACATGTATTCTATAGGATGAAATGTTTTATGCTATGCATATTTCTAACAGTAATTATTACGTACAAATTTCTTGCAGAATTAGAGGTACAGAAAGAAACTTTAGTTCTTATATGAGGATTGGAGTCATGGAAGATGATCAAGGATATTACAGCCATTAGGAAGAGATCAAAGATCTACATGTCAACATGAGGAATTTTGAGATGAAGAAAAATGTAAGAAGAGATAAGAAAGAGCCCGTCACTATGAGAATCCTGCATAGGGAAGTGCTGAACTACAGGGTAAGTAATGAAAACAATGAAATCGAATTCCATGAACCATGTAATTACTTGATGTGAATATTTTTATAAATGGTGTCAAAGTTTGGAGAAACCTTCCAAATAATAGAGGTGAGTGCCGAAGGTGATTGTTGTGTAATTGAGAGTGTAGATGCGTAGGATAGTACCTATGCATAAGCCTAGAGGCACACTTGAAGAGGAATATCTTGACAAAAGAGAAGCTAAGTTACTAAAAAGGCATTGTCATTAAGCAGAAGAGAACTCTACAAAGAGTGTTATGTGAAAAGGATTTCTAGAAAGAGGATGAGATTACACAACTAAGAATTGTGTGGTTTTTTTCTAAATTAATCCCAGGGTCCTTTGGACAGGAAAGAGGTCAAGCTTGTGCAGATGGCTAAAGCATCAAAGGACTGCAAAGGAAAGTGCAGGGAAGGTGTTTCAAGGTTGTCAGGGTCTAAATAAAAGCAAAGGAATATTAGTATAAAAATGTTATAGAGATTGAATGGCTTGCAAAGGAAGGTCATTAGATATTTCACATAGGGTATGAACCCAACAAGTAAAGAATGTCATCGCATGGACAAGAAGCAAGGATGAATCCATAACTTTGAAGATATAAATATAGTAAAGAAAAAAAATCTTGCTGCAAGAGAAGGAGAAAGGATATCATGAAATGAGGTGTGACTTATGGCTTGATCAACCATCTTTATGAGAAAGCATGGGAATGTATGAAGAAGGAATTGTTAGCTATGATCTAGCAACTCTTGTCTTACACAAGCAATAAAAATGCCTCTATTATCAGAGTGCACATCAAAAGAAAGGTACATATGAAAATGGAAAAGGGTGGCATTTCCATTGGAGCAGGGTGGTCTTGAATGGAAAAAAAATAAGTGCTTCACAACGAATCATTCAATGAAGTGAATAGAGATATTTAATATTGAGAAAATCCATGGGGGGAAAAGAATATTAGAAAGAAGACATGAAAGAAGTATTTCAGAATGTTGAAATTCTAGTCAATGATAATTGTATTCCAAGGTCGGTTTGGTCAATAAAAATGGGAAGTGGTTAATTAGATTGCAGTGCTAATGTTCAACTAGAATAGTGCATGTTACAACACTATGAATATTGAGAATTTAGCCAAAAGATGTTGTGACAAGATTATTTTCATAAAATAGTTGCGAGATGATAACGCTAGTGGACCGGCTAGTGGCTAGAAATGAAGGATGGCTAAGTGAGGCTTGGCTAGTAGGTGTAGAATAGGGGTCAGTGGTGCAAAATTGAGCAAAAATAACAGTGCACAGGGAAACAAGGTTCTATAGAAATTCAAAGACAACCATCTACAACAACAAATCTAAATAACTAATTAAATATGGAATATAATTAAATCTGAAATAGATATGCATTGGAGTGCATGATAGAGTTGATGCACGATGGATACAATAAATATAGAATGCATGTGCATAAAATAGGCATGGAAGACCAAATGTTCGGTGCACATTGATGTGCATTTGTGCATGTAGACATGCCTAAGCATGCTGGTGGCAGGATTATAGACCAAGAGTAGTATGTTGATATATATATATGAAATAATGATGCTATGATATTTGAATAAAACTAATGATGGATTTTATATCCAGGAAACATGATTATAGCATGAGGATATTGACAAATGAGGATGGAGAAAGTGTTGGACAATAAAATTAGTGAAGGGAGCYGAATAGATTCTATAAATGTAAAAAGATCAGGTAGCATCAAGTAAATTTAAAAKCCATGCATGTATGCATTTGGGGTTGTTATAACATACACATGTTAAAGGGACTGAAGGTAAGAATTCCCTCATTCTAATATCAATATTTGAATTGATAAAAAGGAGGGAGGCCTTGAGTATGCAAATATTATTTGTTGCTTGAATGCATTTATAGGAAATTTAATTACATATTGTGTTATGTTGGTTATGAATTCATTACTGAGTTAAGTCGGGAGACATTGCTCATGCTATAACAATTAATGTCATTGATATGGTCATGTGTGAGAACATGATGAGTTTGGATATGGAAAGGATATAGTGCTATCCAAGTGCATGATGGTTATTCCCTATGTAACTAAGGTTTGGACTGCAACCTTTTTGCCTACACTAAATATCACTAAGGGATCATGTTCCTAGTGTTGAGTATGGGTTGAAGAGGAAGGTATCCAAAGGATCAGACGGGTTGTGGGGAAGAGTTTGGATGGTGTATTGAGGCATAGGATAGACCTTCCAAATCACATGGTGGAATACATGACATGAACATATGGTATTCCATAATCAATGCAACGATGTATTGTGTAAATGTGGCCGGGATTATTGACACATTGGTTTTATTTATTGGTAAAGTTTGATTGCATTATGAAGAGCTTGATGTGATGATAATGCATGTAAAGTGAATGATAACGTCATTCTAGATAATATGATGAATAGTAGAATTCCATTTTAATGTGAATAATGGTTGGAAATGATTGAATTGTTGGGTAGATACAATTCTGATATCATTTCATGAATTGCTAAAAATATGCATGAGTGCTAGAAATCTTGTTTGGATGCAAGAAAGTTGAGGAAATTGCAGGAATAATGGTATTGGATATGGATATGATGCATTCCCATAAGAATAATAATATCTATAGCTACAAGAACCAAACATAATGAGTAGAAATCTCATGCGTGGGAATTTTTATTTTGCTGTATAACCAAATTTGAGAAATTAATAATCGAAAATTGTTATGATACACTAACAATTTGTTTGGTTGCATGGAATTGAGAAAATTGTAGGTGGAATGGTCTTGGATATGGAAATGATGTATTCCCGTAAGGAAGATTGGTATCTACTGCTGCAAGAGCCAAACAATTATGAGAAAAAAGACTCATGTTTGGGAAATTTTGTTTCCGAGTGTAAAACATATTTGAAATTTTATAATTATATGATGATGTCTCTTATTAATTGTATGCTTGTAATGTATATGGGATGATTGCCACAATTTATATATTGCTAATGGAAGTCTAGCAACAAGTTGGCATTTTTCTACATGAGGACACCTTGGCAAATGATGGATCGCCTGAGGAACTGTATAACAATGAAAGGGATAATTGAGCCTAGAGGGTGAGTTGCATTGTCGAAGAACCATGTTGTCATGCCTAAAAAGTGAAATATTTTGTGAGTTGCATTGTCGAAGAACCAAGTTTCCAGGCCTAAAGAGTGAACTCTTGTGTGAGTTGCACTATTGAAGAACCAGGTTTTCAGGCCTGAAGAGTGAACTCATGTGTGAGTTTCACTGTCGAAGAAATAGGTTGTCAAGCCTGAAGAATGAACTCTAGTGTGAGTTGCATTGTCAAAGAACTACGTTGTCAGGCTTGAAGAGTGCACTTTTGTGTGAGTCTCACCACAACAACAAGGTTGTTGCTGAAAATTTTACTGATATTCTTCCTACCAATGAGTCCCTTGAGTTTCGAGCAGTGAGATTCCTAGTTACCTAAGCGAGATAGACCTTGATAAATTAATGGTACAGTCCAATGGAATGAGGACAGTGAAGGGGGTACATTCTTTGGGTCAACCTTGATAAACAAATGGGACACCATTCCTTGGGTTTGGAAGGTAATTGGGAAGAGAGCTGGTGGAAGTTAGGATAATTGTAGGAGAATGCTAATGGATTATGTATATGTTTCGGGCCAGGGTGCCTTTGTATTTGTGATTTTGGGGGCCGAATGTGCCTATGTATCTGTGGTATTGGGGCCAAAGTGTCCATGTAATTTTTTAGGCTGGAATGTCTGTGTGATTTCAGGCTAGAGAGCCTATATGTTGATTATTGGTCGGGGATCCAGAATTGTAAAATGAAATTACACCTGTAGGGTGTTCATTGAGGGCAGTGAAAAAATAAGGGGGAGGGGATGTAACGTTCCCATTTATAATATCCATGAATTATAATGTAATTGTATAATTTGAATTACGCTGGTGAGTCGATGCATTAGGGCGAAGAGACCATATTGATTTAATGTGGTTGGGGGCTGATTTTCATATTATGAACATTGAAATAATTAATAAAAGTAATAATTTCTAGTTGTGATATGAAAGAGATGAAGAACGATGGGGGGATATGATTCCAAAAGAGAGAGGGGTCCAAGGGGGACTTATTCATTTGTATTAATCCAATCCACATTCATGAAATTATTATCTTTCTGTATAACCTTTCATTTGTTGATTGGGTGTATGAGAGACCAATCATTAAAATCATGTAAGAGGGTGGGTGTGAGTGGTCACATCCCATAGTTATTGGAGAGAATGAGATGAAGTACAATAATCCTTGAGAAGAGTGTGATTCAAGCAAGCATGGAAGAAGAGGAAATTTGTATGCAGAATAGGGAAAATTTTTACATGTAGATTTTGAGCAGCAAAGGAGGAGTAGAGGGCTGGGAAGAGGAGTGGTATACTTGAAGGAAGCCATTGTTTGGTTGTGTTTTTATGTTGAGAAAGAGGCTTGTGTGCCTATAAATTGGGCTGTGATTTTGTGGTGTGTTTTTTTGTGGAGAAAACGACTCAGAGCCTTGTGAAGGTTGTTGGGAGAAAACATGAAACAACTGATAGTTCCTAGAGTTCCCAACTGAGTGATTCCTGGCCAATCGAATGCACCAATGGGATGCAACCAGGCGCCAAGAACAATGTGCTATATCGGGACTCTTAGGTAGCAACTAAATCCCACAAGTGACTTCGGGATAAAAACCATGGGCCAACCGCCCCTTTGAATTAAAAAAAACACTTTTGGGCCCTAGCTCTCTCATTCCGGCAAAACCTCATATGACCAAGGGCCGCGACCAGGAACTAACACAAAGGGTGCCACTTAGGGAACTCTGGAGCTTCGGGATATTTAACACCCCTAGACCTCCAATCCTTCGAATACATGATCCTCCAAACAAAAGGAAGGGATCGACGGTCCCAATCCTCCGTCTAGATCGATGACTTGTAGATGACTTCAGAAGTTTGGGCTTCGGTCGTTCTCCCTGCTCCAACCCGCTATGCTCACGAAGTGTTGAACTTCGAATCAACGGATCAAATGACTGTCCTTCCTCCATGGATCAACGCTCGATACTCCACTTCGCGCTCCGGGCTTCGGGGTTTCTCACACACTACACCTTGATTTCCCCCATAGTACCTAGTCTATGGACTTCGGGATATGCTACCACGTATCTCTCTCGATCAACAATCGAGATTTACTCTAGCTCTCATCTCTTCAGGAGTTCTCAACTCACCTCAATCTAATTCCTCTGGAGTGCTAGACCTACGGATTCCAGATTTAACGTCACGTGTCTCCTCTTGATCAACGGTGAGGATCCACTCCGAGTATTTGACAACCCCTCGCCCAAATGCTCCACTTCACAAAAACCTCCAGAGTATTAAACATTCAGATCTCAGGATCAGATTGCACATGTCCCTCGAATCAACGGTCCAGATCTTCTTCGCTCTTCAAAGCTTCAAAATATCTCCGCTTCTACACTATGTCACCTCCTCCTTCCAGAGTGCTAGATCTATTGACACCTGTCCACCGAGATCGACGTTGGAGATGAGATCCACTGTTTGGAACTCCGAGATCCTTGAGAACGCCCACCACAATACTGACTTCCTACTGAAGTGCTGACCTTCTAGACTCCGTGATATAATGATATCTGTCCCACTCAAATGGACGATTGATATGTAATCTGGCTCTTTGGAGCTTCGGGAGTCCTTGAATCCAAAAAGTTTACACCTCGACTCCTTTGAAGTGTCGGGTCTCCAGAATCCAAGATCTGGTGCCATGCATCCTGTCTAATGGACGATCGAGATGAGATACAACCTTCGGGCCTTCAGGAACCTCTGCACCCAACCCACTTCATGAATCCTCCGGATTGATGGTCTCCTAGACTGTACGATCCACTGACACGCGTCCCAGCTGATGGACAATCCAGATTTTCTTCGGGTCCCCGTGACTTTGGGAACCTCGTCTCCTCTGTGGCACTGTATGGAAAAACTCTGAACTTCCTCAGTACAAAAAATGCTCAAGGTTAAACCTAGGAAAATTCACCTGGATTCGATGGTTTCTGTTGCTCGCACCCAGATCTAACGACCGAGATCTATTCTCTTCTTGGGCGCTCCTCCTTCTGCCTGGACTCTGATCTAATGGTCCATATTGCTTCTGACCACTGATATGATGGCAGCTGTAGCTCCTCCTCCACTGTGGCTGCACTCTTCTCTTGCGATGAAAGAAATTACTCGAGATTTCAAAGGCTTGGTCTTTTCTCCTCCCTCTGCGAGACCAACTATTCATACCTCGTCTTGCATTGCACCTTCTGAGCTTGAACTTGAAACAAGTTCACCTACGCACACCTTGCGCTTCTCCTACAGTAAAAAAGTTAGACTGTACTTGTCCTTTTGCACTTTTTGCAAAATCTTTGTGCACAACTACGCTATCTCTCCTAATCTTGAAATGATTTAAAATTCAAAGGGTCTCGACCCTTTGATTATTTATCAATTTCTTGTGCCCTCCTGGCACCTTGTGCTTGTCCTCCTGAGCTTGTTCAACACTTCTGATGAATTATTGGTGCACACTTGTGCCTTCCTTGTAGTCGAGGACTTAGACTGTTTTCTGGCGCACTCCTTGCGCTTTCTCTGTCAACTTGCACTCGACTCTCCTTCGGGTCTTAACTTCTCACATAACTCAAAATAGAGTTCTCATGCATTCCTTGCACCTGCTCAATGCACTCCTTGCAGAGCCTACTCAAAGTGTTCAATAACTCTGGTGTGTCTCCCTGAGACAAATTTCCCTTCAGATGTTTTACAATGCTACGAGTGTAGGCGCAGTCCTTGCGCTCGCTCTCAGAGTGTTCAACAACTCTAACTGTGCACTCCTTGCACTAATCCTTCTGATATTTATGAATTTGTTTTGGTTTGCCTACCTGAAACACTCTTCTTTGAACTCGAAACAGAGTTCAATTGCACTCCTTGCATTAGCTTCACAGAGTATTTCAATTACTTTGGTGTGCACTCCTTGCACAAGCCTAAGATCCCAGAACACTCAGAAAAATACAGANAAAATTCAAAGGGTCTCGACCCTTTCATTATTTATCAATTTCTTGTGCCCTCCTGGCACCTTGTGCTTGTCCTCCTGAGCTTGTTCAACACTTCTGATGAATTATTGGTGCACACTTGTGCCTTTCTTGTAGTCGAGGACTTAGACTATTTTCTGGAGCACTCCTTGCGCTTTCTCTGTCAACTTGCACTCGACTCTCCTTCGGGTCTTAACTTCTCACATAACTCAAAATAGAGTTCTCATGCATTCCTTGCACCTGCTCAATGCACTCCTTGCAGAGCCTACTCAGAGTGTTCAATAACTCTGGTGTGTCTCCCTGGGACAAATTTCCCTTCAGATGTTTTACAATGCTACGAGTGTAGGCGCAGTCCTTGCGCTCGCTCTCAGAGTGTTCAACAACTCTAACTGTGCACTCCTTGCACTAATCCTTCTGAGATTTATGAATTTGTTTTGGTTTGCCTACCTGAAACACTCTTCTTTGAACTCAAAACAGAGTTCAATTGCACTCCTTGCATTAGCTTCACAGAGTATTTCAATTACTTTGGTGTGCACTCCTTGCACAAGCCTAAGATCCCAGAACACTCAGAAAAATACAGACAAAGATTTTTTCTTAATGCTATGAATTGAAACATATAACATTCACATAAAAACATAGTAAACATCTAGAAACAAACATCCATCAAACATATAAATACATAGAGCTCATATGCAGGAAAAACTGCTTTTGTATTAATATCTGAATGTCATTTACACTATGTACAATATTGGACTGCAACTGAGTCTCAATTGATTTTCCTCTCCTCTCCTTGCCTTACAAAGATGTTCGACAATTTTCAGCAGCCCCTACTCAAATTTCATTACATTCATTTATACATGAGGGAGCTCATCGATATTTCCCTCCAAGCTACCTTAGTGCTATCATTTCGCAATTAAATGCAACCTACTACTAAGCTTATTACAATGAATAACCATTTACATTTCCAGATCAGAGTAAATGCTCATGATCTATACAACTTTAGCTTATTAAAGGAAACTCTACACCTAGCTTGTACAAAGGTACTGACTTGGCTTACCAAGAGCCTTCATATTTTAATTACATTAAATTACATTAAAATTTTTAATTCGGGTTCAAAATGAGAGGGTTCATGCCTCTCTTCCCTTAGAAATTGTTCCTCCTTGTGCACCGATGCGTAGATGAGTTGGAGCGATCTCCTGCATTATAATCTTATGTTGACAAAATCACGAGCTCCTGCTCATGGCTCCCTCTCTACCGCTGTTGAGACCCTCCAGGGTCCCAAATATGAATGTGGAGCTATCCATCTTCTCCTCTGCCTTTCTGTTGTTGTTGCTGCTGTTTTCATGCTGCTGCAGGTTCTCCCCTGATCACCCTCTCTCTGTTGCTGATTGTCTCATCTATTGACTTCAACATCAACCTTCTGATTTCTTCAATCTCTCTACCCAACTGGTCTATTGGTTGGCTTCTTCTTTGCAATCTTCTCTACTACATTTATTCTTCATACAAATAAATGGGCAGATCGTCCTGATCGCCCATGCTGAATTCACCTCCCGTGGCATTGACTTTCCACTCCACTACAGACTTGAATTCTGCAACCATGCTACTGAGATACTGCTCAACCATCTCTTTTGACATATTTTCTTCAACCAGTTCCTCTCCTTATGCTGGTACAAGTCCATCTTCATCTAACTGCTCTTTAGGCTGGAATTCCTACTCATTCTGCATGACTGTCTCCTTCTAGTAGTCTACTTATGTGCCTGGATTTCTCAACCAATCCTCCAACAACTTCAGTTCTTGCTCCCACTGAGTGAGCACCTGATCTGAATGCTCCTCTTCTTCTCTCATCTCCTCGACAGATGTCAATGTCTCCTCCTTCTCCTCCTTGATAGTCTCTACTGGTTGTCTTTCTCTTTCTGCACCTTCAATATGTGCACTGGCCTCTACTGGGATGCTTGGCAAGATTATGTTGATTTCTCTAATGATCAGAATGCATTTCTGATCTTCCTTTATCACCACTCCTTACTGATCCAAATTCCTCTCCGAGTTCTTGAGACTCTCATACAGTTTCACTTCTTCCTTTCCCACTTGACAATCATAATTTTCTTTTCTTCCCTCTTGACAATCTACTATATCCTCAACCGACCTCTCTCCATTTCTCTCCTGGAAATATGAATTATAACCTCTGCCCACCTGACAGTTTATGAGATCTTCAACTGATCTCTCTTCCTCCTCCTCACTGAGGATTTCTCTAACTTTTGGCTTGCAAACACAAACCATTTCCTCCTCTGTGGCACTGAGGTTTTCATCATTCCTTAGACACCTCCTCAATACCTGTTGTTGCCTCCAAGAAACCAACTATTGGATAAGCCACTTATCCCTCTGCTTCATTGGCCACTCGTACCTCCAATGTACCTATGCCTCTTGTTGCATCTTCAACATCAACCTATCGAGCTCTGGTCTAATCTCCTCGAGCTCTTTATCTCTCTACTCTTTTTGAGCTGCAAGAAGTATTCTCTCTGACCTTGCCTCTGGCCTTCAGTAGCCATTTTCCTCCTTCCTCTAAGAATGAGAATGGTTCTTCTGGCTCATCCCACCTGGTTGCCTGATTTTCCTACTCTACAACTAAGAGCACTATCGGATTTCTCCTATAACCCTCCTGGTTGTCTATTGATTGTTGCACACTTGCAAACAATTCTTATAGAAAATCAGTGCACTCCCTTCTTCATTTTCTTCCTAAGCTAAATTCCAGCTCTGATACCATTTGATGCAAACCCCCTCCCTGACCCGGGGTCCACTCGACCTCTCGGTCTAGGATCGTTCACAATCGAGAGCCGAATCGACTCTTCGGGCCTTGCTGAGCCCTCATTATCAAACACATGTCATTTTATTCCATTCACATGTCCAAATATAGAACACTCAGGATATTTTCCTAAGCCCCTCTTTCAAATACCCTTAACAATCAAATTTCAGGCACTAGCTCCCTCTTTGTCACTAGCGGAATCACATATAACCGTGGGATGCAACCCGGTGCCAAGAACAATGCACTATTTCAGGACTCTAAGTTACCAACAAAATCCCACAAGTGACTTCCGGCTAAAAACCATGGGCCAATCTCCCCTTTGAATTAAAAAAAACACTTTCGGGACCTAGCCCTCTAATTCTGACCAAAACCTCATATGACCAAGGGCCGCGACCAGGCGTTAACCCAAAGGGCGCCACTTCGGGCACTCTGGAGCTCTGGGATCTTGGAGCTTTAACACCCGTAGACCTCCAATCCTTTGAATACATGATCCTCCAAACAAAAGGAAGGGATCAACGGTCCCAATCCTCTGTCCAGATTGACGACTCGCAAATGACTTCATGAGTTCAAGCTTCTGCCATTCTCCCTGCTCCAATCTGCTATGCTCATGAAGTGTTGAACTCTGAACCAATGGATCAGATGAATATCCTTCCTCCATGGATCAATTATTGATACTCCACTTTATGGCTCTAGGATTTAGGGTTTCTCACACACTACACCTTGATTCCCCCAGAGTACCTAGCCTCCGAATTTTGGGATCTACTGCCACGTAGCTCTCTCGATCAATGGTCAAGATTTACTCCGGTTCCTGGCTCTTCGAGAGTTCTAGAATCACCTCGGTCTAATTCATCTGGAGTGCTAGACCTCCAGACTCCAGATTTAACACCACGTCTCTCCTCCCGATCAATAGTGAGGTTCTACTCCTGGTCTTCGGAAACCCCTCACCCAAATGCTCCACTTTGCAAAACCCTACAGAGTATTAAACCTCTAGATATTGGGATCGACTGCCACACGTACCTTGAATGAACGATCCAAATCTTCTTCGCTCTTCGGAGATTCAAAAGATCTCTACTTATGCACTATGTCACCTGCTCCTTCTGGAGTTCTAGATCCATTGATACCTCTCCACCGAGATCGTTGATGGAGATGAGCTCCACTATTCAAAACGCCGACATCCTTGAGAACTCCCTCCACAATAATGACTTCCTCCCGGAATGCTGACCTTCTGGAATCCAGGATCTAATGACACTTGTCCCTCTCAAATGGACGAATGAGATGTACTCTGGCACTTCAGAGCTTTGGTAGTCCTTGGTTCCAAACAATTTACGCCTCGATTCCTTGGGAGTGTCGGGTCTCTAGGCTCCAAGATTTAGGGCCATGCATCCTATCTGATGGAAGATTGAGATGATATTTGACCTTCAGGCCTTCGGGAACCTCTGCACCTAACCCACTTCATAAATCCTCTGGACTGGCGGTCTCCCGGACTACATGGTCCACTTACACGCATCCCGACTGATGGATGGTCCATATTTTCTTTGAGTCCCCGTGATTTCGGGAACCTAGTCTCCTCTGTGGCACTGTATGGAAAAAATCCAGACTTCTGTAGTACAAAAAATGCTCAAGGTTAAACCTAGGGAAACTCACCTAGATACGATGGTTGTTGTCACCTAAAAATAGTATTACCTGAAAATATATCAAAACTCATACCGTTATCCATCAAACAAACTTAGGTCCATTACCCAAACCCAGGTTCTCCAACTTCTCATGGCCATAACTCTCTAACCGCGAGGAGTTATGTGACGTTCCACATACCACCAGAAATGGCATGACAAGAAATATCCATCTAGGATAGTTTCACTAACAAATTCACTGAAATTCATCTCATTATTCCACAAATAAGCATGGGTTCTCTAACCATACTTCTAGGATAACTCAATCCACAAAGCGTCTTCTCGTGAGGGCTTTCACCATAAGGGGACCACTTTGGACTTCATCCATTTCTACTTATTATCAACCATGAAAAGACAATAACGAGTCGTATTTACATCAAACAATCTTGGGTCCATTACCCAACCTTTGTGCTACGGGGCTTCGCTACCATACTTTCTCCAAGGGTTGACATCAATCACTAAGGGTTGACATCAATCTAAAATATCACTCTCCAATAGTTGACATCAATGACAACAAAAAATCCATACCAACTATCCATCAACCTAAGCCAACTTTCTAACAATCTCCCCCTTTAGCATTGATGGCAACACTTAGTCATGATAACATTCATGCTTATACTCTTTATCAATGTTTCTATCTCTCCCCCTTTGACTTCAATGGAAAAGGGTATCTCCCTTTGGGGATGCTCCCCCTGACTGAACTCTCCTTGGGGCTGCTCCCCCTTTCTACGTGCATTTGATTTTTCTTTGTGTTTATAATCCTCTGATTACTTTGTTTCCCTTCATATGAAAAATATCTCACCCTTTGATAAAGAGTATCACTCATAAGTCATATCGCTCATTCTTCCCTTGTGACAATCGCTCCCCTTGGAAACATGCCTCTATGATCTCTCTCCAAACATTTACCTTTTTCATCTGATAAATCTCTCCCCCTTTGTCCCATTTATGGTGCTTCCTCGTTTACATCTAAGACATATAAGATAAGCATTCAAAAGTATTCATTTTGGAGTAGAAATTACTCCTAGTCTCTGGTGAATATATTCAAGGGCTTCCCATGGAGGCGGTTTTGTAAAGATGTATGCCACTTGTTCTTTTGTTCTCACATATTCAATTCTGATGTTATTCTCCCCAACCCATTCCCATAGAAAGTGATACTTGATTGGATTGTGCTTCGTCTTGGAGTTCATCCCCAGGTTTTTTGAGATACTGATGGTGCTTGTATTATCACAATAGATTGGAATGGGCTCATCATACTCAACCTGTATATCTGTCAGAGTTTGTTTCATCCAAGGAGCCTATGTACAACATGATGCTGCTGCAATATACTTTGCCTCGGCTGTAGATAAAGATACTGATGATTGTTTCTTGCTTAGCCATGATACTAAACACTCACTCAAGTAGAACACTGCTCTACTGGTGCTTCGTCGGTCATCAATACAACCTGCCCAATCTGCATCTGTGTAGGCAATAAATGATAGATCCTTTCCTTTTGGATACCATAATCCAAACTCTTATGTTCCTTTGAGATATCTGAAAATCCTCTTCATTGCTAATACATGTGATTCCCTTGGTGCTGCTTGAAATTGTGCCTCCTGTCCAACTACCTGCATTACAACTGGTCTGGATGTTGTCACATATAGTAAGCTACCAATCATTGACCTGTATTGCCTCTAGTCTGTAGACTTTGAATCATCATCTTTGCTCAACTTGCAATTGGTTTGCATAGGAGTGGTAACTGGTTTGCAATCTTCCATGCCAAACCTCTTTAGCATTTCTCTGATATACTTAGTTTGAGAAATAAAAATTCCTTGGTTTCTTTGACATATATGAAGACCCAAAAAGACGGATAGTCCTCCAAGTAATGACATTTCAAATTCATTATGCATATCCTTTGCAAATTTCTGGCTTAATATGTCATTAGTACTTCCAAAACAATATCATCAACATAAATTTCAATTAATAAAATATTACCTTGAGTTACCTTGATGTAGAGGTTGTTGTCTGCGCTTCCTTTCCATAGTTCGTAGGGAGTTTTGTCATTGTTGTTTCTGAGCATTACTTTTTTTTGAATGTGAACTAATGTATGCACTGCATGTGTCCAAAAAATATCTGTCAATTTGGAATCCATTAGCATTGTTCGAGCCATTTCCTGTGTAATTATCATCCATTATGATAATGTTCATTTTTCTTTGAACCACTCTATGAACCAATCTATAAATCCATTCTATTGTCCACTATCATATATCTATCCAAACCTGCTAAGTGTTCTTACAAATCCATCTCTGTTCATACTTTCCAAGACTCTACTAGTGAAATTGTCCATAATGCTGACCCATTATCACTATACTATCATGAAGTCTTGATTAATCTATCAAATTGTACTTCTGCTAACTGATTGATTTGAATTTGTCTTCTCAAAATCTGCAAACTGCTCGAAGGATGGTTCTTTGGTCTGTCACAACTATCACATAGACTCCCCCTGTCTAATATGCATATTACTTAGGAGTCTCTAAGCCGAATAGATCAAAACAATTCCTGCTCTGATGTGTATTCATCATCATCTTCATTGGTAGATTCATTATCTCTCTGAGCTCTGAATTCTTTCTTTCTATATGTGGATTCATCTTTCACTACAATGCCTGAAAGTACAATCTCTTGAACCTATTCCTTATTTACATGTCCTTCCTTTCTTTCAATTATTTTCCAAACCTTTCTGTATTTGACATCTTTCCTTTTCTCTGTAGAATTTTCTTCATCTCGTTTTATTGCCAATCTTGCGATCTCTGGTAATTGGTCTTTGTTCACCCGTTCTTCCTGTTTTCTTATCCATACTTTCTTATATCTGATATCAGTATTCTCTTTCATGGAAGTATCGATCATTCTTCTACAATCACTGGATATGTGTCCATAGTTATGACATTTGTAACACTCAATCTTACGTGCGATCACATAGGCACGGTCTGCTTGAACATTTCTTTTATAATCCCTGCAATCTGCAACCTTATGTCCAAAGTTAGTACAATAAAAACAATGACCATAAAATAAATTTTCATACCTG
>JASDQU010590024.1:37026-53826 GCA_032191745.1 Picea mariana | reverse complement strand
CTAGGATACTAAGAGTTGACTGAAATGGAACAATTCTCTATAAAATGGTTTGTCTACCCTTCCACATTATTCCCCCAACAAATACCTCTTCTATTAAATTTAAAATGATTCGTTGAAAATTTATATAAGGAATGGTTGACCTATTCTTCCAAACTAGCTCAAATAACATTAAGGATTAATTAAAAATATGAATGCAAAAGGAGTTCCTAACCCTTTTTTATTCCTCCCCTAAAGAAATACCAATCCAGGAAATGGACAGTTAACTAGAAGGGAACAATTATCTATAGAAGGGTCGATCGACCTTTCCACATCATTCCCCTAGTGCAAACCTCTTCCATGACTTTAAAAAAGGATTCAATGAAAAAATTGTATGATGAAGGATCAACTGACCCTTTGACCCTTCTAAAATAGGTTAAACAATGACAAGGATGAATTAAAAATATGAATGCAAAAGGGGCAGTTGGCCCTTACTTATTCTTCCCCTAAAGATATAGAATTTTACAAATGGAGAGTGGAATAGAATGGAACAATTATCTATAGAATGTCCATCCAACTTTCAAATAATGCCCCGAACGTAAACCTCTTACAGAGTTTCACTAGTTAGGAAATACTATACTATGTGAGTTCATATTGGGGGGTTTAAAATTCTAAAAACATGAAAACAATATATTTCCTAGTATATAGGGGTCGAAGGATATTTTTAATATATTTAAAACATATGGATATTAGAGAAGGATTAGAATTAGGTATGTGACAATTAGAATTAGGTATCAATAGGTCTAAAGTAGGTTAAATTAAAATAACAAATCATTTTTCATAATCCTCATCCAGATCTTATAAGAGTTATGGCATGTCAACATATTAAAGGCATAAGAAAAAAAAGAGTAAATATATTGAGAAGGGTTGATCAACATTTCCACAATATTCCCCGCAACAAAAATCAATTATATGATATATAGCGAGTTAGTACTTGTATTTCTAAAAACATACAATATCCACTAGTATTATTGATGCAAATAAATAAGTGTACATGTTGTAACAAAATCACTATGTGTTTGCATTTCCATCCCTTCTAATAGAAAGAAGGGTGTTTTACATTGATGAATATGGTTTCCTCTCGATGGGATACACACATGAAGACATAAATGGAACTTATAGGAGGTCATCAGCTCAAATGAAGAAAAAAGACATATTTTCATTGCTATAGATGGTGAAAACTTATAGATGTGAAGATCACAATTTCTTCATCTCATATCTAATTCATGAATTTTTTGACTTACAAAAGCTTCATGGATCCACACTTATTGGGAAATAACCACAAGATAATTGGTATCAAAGGATGCCACTACTTCAAATTCCAACTTCTTGACGACACACCAATCATGCAATATAAAACCTCGATTGATAAGGGAGGGGAAAAATATTGGCATCCCATGATAACTTATTGGGAGAATCTCTTAAAGGATTTGGTCATGCCTTTTATGATCAATGAGCACTCAAGCAATAATTTTTAGCCATCCACAATGTGGGATATAAACAACAACATTGATATACAACCCAAACATGAAGTCATGAAACCTACTTGAGGGATAATGTCCACATTATAGGGGATCATTATGTTGGACCTATATATAACAATTCCATAGATGAATTTACTAGTACAATTTTCTTGTAAAATTTGTATAAGATATTTGGAGAATGATAATTTTGAGAATGATAATGATGAATTGATGATGGACATAACTACATTGTTGGTATGATTAGGCGCAATCATGCAGAGCTCCTCTTGGTTTCGAGAATAGTTCATTCTCTACTAAACAGGGGCAACCACATGAAGGTGGAAGCTCTAATTATGCCCCCCCCACCCCCTCACATCACTCTCAATTTCCCCACATTACCTAATTTGAAATTATAAAGAACATGTATCATATACTATATTATACAATATAAAAACATATAAAGATCATATAAAAGATATAAACACGTACCTCTTATTTTCAACATGAATTAAATATCAGTCATCTTCTTCTTCATCCAGTTCAACATCTGTATCAGGATCTAGCTTAGAATCAATATTGGTGAAAGGCTCATTCCTATCAACATCATCATCAATGTCATTTTCGCTACTATAGTTATCGATATCATCAATGAGATCATCGTCTCCTACATTTGGATGATCAACCTCTTCGAATTATTCATTTGACACATCGAATACATGAGCCACCTACTCCCGATCTTCATAATTGTTGCAGACCCCCGAACCCTCGGGTCGAGGTCCACACAGAATCTTTCTAAATCTTCCCTTGAGTCAAATTGACTCTTTGATTTTCACTCGAGAAATATCTCATACACTCACGGTGTATCCACAGTTCCTTGTGAATTGAGCCTGGGTGAACAAACAACAGGTGCCATCTCAAATATCCTTGACCACAATAGCGTCGTGCCCTTCGCTAATTCGGGAATTTGGGTCTCGCAATTTCACACTCCCTATCGTCGCGTTTCTTGGCCCTCTACTGCTGAAACCTGAAATGCCAATTCACCGAAATGTATTAAGCAAAAGATGGTTTCTCACAGAACTTTCCATCGATTCAGAATTTTGGACTTTGCGACTTCGCGAATTTGGATGCAAGGCTCCCAGTTCGTCGACCTCCAAACCCCGAAATAGTTAACAAGGGTTGACTCCCCTATTTGACGAGGAGACGCCAGCTGTCCACTCAAATGATTTCTATCTCTGACGTGGACTCCTGCCACCTATCACTCTTCCCAGTTTTCTGGACTCTCTATCCCTAAGAGCTGCCTCCTCTGTTTCCTAACACCTGAAGTGATGAAATGCCAAAATTCCACCCTAATTCCTATCCCAACTCGCGACTTTAGGACTTTCGTTCCACTGCGCTCAACTCCTTGTCGTCAAGATCCCCAAAATGTTGAAATAATCTGATGGCTTGTGCAAGGCATAATCAACAGTCCATGTTGATTCTGGATCCTATAGTGATGAGTTCTCCTATCTCTAACCACCCTACAGCTTTGTTGGCAGCCATATCAATCTCTATTTTTATAAGCTTCCTACACAGGGTTTTTAATTTCTCATTACTCGTCGCAACCTTTCTCATTTAAACGACACGATTATACGTCGCCTTTTACATACCTGCTTTGCGATTCCATTTTCATAACTGCAAGTATGAAAACGAAACAGTTCGAATTCATGTTTGATTTCATCAAAGGGTTGATTTTTATGGTTTATCGTCGATTTGTTTCATTTAGTTATGAGCATGGTTGTTTCATGGTATAATTCCTTGGCCTCAAACACACCATTGGTTACAAAACAACACCCATTTAGTATTTGACTATTGTTAATTTGGTTTTGATTTGTAAAATCTTTGATGCAATGGTTTATTCAACATATTGATTTTTTTGGTGAAATCATGGGTATGCAATTGTTCATTTGATATTTTGATTGAATTTTTGGATATGCACATAATGGTTTTTTAACTGTTATGATTGTACCAAGGTGTCTTTCCAAGTACAACCTGATATGATGTTCTTTCATGACCTTGATCTACACCACTGTCCTCACACGCATAGCATTAATGCTCCTTCATAGCATTTCGAGCTGCCTTTGCATTATGTTGGGAAGCTCAGGGCAAATGGCTCTGTTTCTTTTCTGTCAAACCCTATCGCCGATTACCCTGTCAATTTTGTGCTGTTAGCCATGGCTCATGTGGTGAGAATTGAGCCCAACAGTGTCCAGACTTTTTTGTTGTTTGATAATGCTCGAGAAGACTTCTTAAAGCTAACCCCGTAATTGCCTCCCAAAGACACGTTTTTGCATGAGCGATTCTGAGCAAACGGTTTTGAATTAGATCAAACCCTTGAAAAACCAGAATCGAAATGATCCCTTTTACCTTCATAATTGGAAGTTTCCCAGAAATTGGATAATTACAGAGATATGGCTCATCTTTTAGAGGTCAAATCTCAGATTTTCTCTGTGGCTGAAAGGTGCGTTTTGATCTGGTTGCAAGTGTTGAAACATTTGTGACTTCTCACCCATCCAGCCTTGTGCCTCAAACTTCTATGAACCCTTGATCAATCCAAAGGATTTTCAAGTAGTCTATCAACAAGTTATACATCCACAAGGTCTGTTGTTTTTAAACATGGAAGCGACCACTGCCATTGTCAATTCTAAAATTGCTTGATTAAAATGAATCCCTGAATCTGAGGTATGGTATTTTGAAAGTAATTTTAAGATGATTTTGTTTTGTTTTGAATTAGAATAAAAGATTTGTTTGCTCAAATCACATCTATTTATGTTTGGATTGATTTGATAAAACACGATTCTGGTTATAATAATAACTAGCTACAAAATCGTGAGATTATGTAGCTAGTTACTAAAATTCGAATTCTTTGATTTTACAACTAAAATGCAATCTGAAATCATGTATTCTTGTGCGTTTACAGGTACATACGATTTCTATAGGAGATTGGATCGCTAGTGGCATCTCTGAAAATGCTATTTCTTTACATGGTTTTAGATTAGGCTGTTAGTTTTGGATAACAATGGGAATTAGGAAGATTGTATTCCCCACAATTTTTGGAACAAATTTGATAATTTCCACAGGAAATGTTTTGATCCTGTGGCCTTTATAAATGTATGATTTTATAAACAAAGACCCATCGCTTCTTGGTAGCAGAAACTATGGATTTGTGATACACAGACTTGAATGAAAGTGGATATTTGCACAACTTTAGCTTCAATATATCATATTTTTGTTTAAGTTTTGCTCATTTCGATTTGTAATCAAATTTTGACTACTTTAGATATAATAATTTGTTACAGGTTGATGTGATGGGATTTATATAGTGTCCATGTTTTATGTCTCTCATTTTATATACAACAATTAATCTATTCACATTTGATGATTAAAAGGTTGATCTTCTTTATTCAATGAACAATTATATGCAAATTTTCATACTCAGATTTATCTTAATATGATCGTTTGTCAAATGATAAATTGTTGTTGCTACATATCTTACTTGTTCTGTCATTAGCATTCAAAGCATTACTTCTTCATGTTTACGAGAAGCATTGGTAAAATCTGGTGCGGGTTGGCCTCATAAAACAACAAACGTAGATGCTATGCACAGGGCGAATAAGAGATAATACTTCAGGTCAGTTTACGAGTTTCATTTTATTAGTTTAATTAATATAATAATTTCTTGTAGTCCAATACATTGTATCGATTGTTATTTTTATTTCTCAACTAGATAGTTGCTATTTCATTTCCTGTTTATAAAAGTTATAAAAAATAAAAAACACTAGCTTCGCTGTCATAAGTCAATTCATATATGATTTTGCAGATTTCGATCAAAATTTGTATTTTTTGAATATTGTACATACAATAAAGATTTAATCATATCGATACATTGTACATTTAATAAGTAGAATTACTATTTTATAAATATTAGTTAGCAAACTGTGAATATATTAGATGCGTATAAAATTTTCAGCAGCTGTTTTTTTTCATTTAGTTAGTTTCTTTAGTTTTTGTCTTTTCACTTTCGTAGGACTTAGATCGGCTAACGGAGCCGCTAAACCTGTCGGAGTGGATTAATCCAAATGGCTTGGGTTATTTAGACAACCCCGGACCAGATTCACTTCTCCAGTTGACGAGCGGTCAATTTTGCCCGCCAACAAATGGCACTAGAAGGAGGGCTGACTAACAAGCTAGCACTGTAGGAGCCTTTATTTTAAATGTTTTCAATTCCCCCATGGCTCTTCAAATCACTGTGTTGGAACATGATTTCAACTTCTCATTACCCAATGTTCCCAACAAGACAATGTCTCGCTTCTCCAAACTTACCTTTGATGGTGGAGGCAATACATCTGCTAAAGACCACCTTAACAAGTTTTGGTGCAAATACATCAAACATGACATCTCAGATTTAAGAGTTTTATGTAGACTGTTCGCTTTTACTTTTAGAGGTCGGATTAAACATTGGTTTGAATCCTTTCCAGCATGTCACATTTTTGATTGGTTTCAATTTGTAGATGAATTTCTAGATGCTTTTGAAATTTATGATTTCGATAGATTATGTGAATAATTTCACATTTCGCTAATCAACGACGATTCATCTTCGGAAGACTTTTTGACAAGAGTCTATCATATCCTTTGTAAATTTAATCTCGATGACATGTCATTTGCATTAAATCTCTTCTATGATGATTGCATCTCTTCCATCCAGTCATATTCAAGCACAAACGAAGAACCAATTGCAAATCCTATCACTCAACTGCAAGAACAATTCTCTTCGCAAGAAGAGAAGAATCCTTCCGACAATGTTGAACAAGCTAGGGAGGTAGAATCTATTGACCAGGTTCTTATTGACAACCAAATTGGTTTTTCCTTTGAATCATTGTATTTTCAGTCTACGACCAGTATGGAAGAAGATTCATTTCTGGCTCAAGGTGAATATCCTCATTCTTGTAACTCATGCTCTAATCAACATTTAAAATCAATCATTGAAGAACACTTAAGCGACGAAAATCATCTTGAATGTTCTAGTACTCCTATGAAACTGATTAGAGAAGAAGGTATGCAACTAGAAGAAGAAACCTTAAACCTTCATCCTCAAAATGCACTTTGTTCATAGGAAAGACTAGATGTTTGTCACATAAATTTTGAATTATCTATAACACAAAAGGCAAATCCAGATGATCATATTATGTGGAGGAATTCGTCACCAAAACAGAGTAAGAGTTTTAAAGAAAGTGAAGAGAAATGTCTTGAGAATACCATTGTTAAGTATCCTAGTTCAAGAGATTCTTTTCATGTGCTTATTTCTGACACCTTTTATTCTTTATATCCTGATCTATTCCTAGACTCTGTTTGACTTGACATCTTACCTACAACATCCTACTCTTTTCCACCACAATCATATCCTTTCGATATGCTAAATTTTGGTGAAATCAATTCCAAACCTAACATTGATAAACTTGGATTTGATGCTTGTTCACTTTCATCACTCATATGGGAAGAGGACATGTTGCGAGATGATTTTACACAGTTTATTGTTGAAAAAGACAATGCACTATATTTTATGGAGATCAAACGTTCTACATTTCATATTCGTTCTTTGCTTAACTCGAATCTTAATGTTTATACTTCACATTTTGAAATGATCAATCTCATCAAAGGAAGCATTCAAACCAATGATCTGACGGACATCACAAATCCTCTTATGATGATTTTCCCATATTTGTTTCATCAAAGTTATGGTTTGAATCCTCATTTTTGTGACAGGATCTTAGGATGGCTTGAATATTCATATATAACAAATTTCTATAATAAAGATAAAGTTATGCTTGCTTTCTTTTTACCTAAGTATCTTGGAAGTAGGCGTGTCATATTTCTTTTAGATCCTCCATGTGAAGAAATTAATGAACACTTAGAGAACTATCAGGAGGATGGGGCATTTCAGCCCTGGCTGATGGTTATTTCATTTCCTCGTAATCTTGACAATTTTTTTAAACTTGCTTGCACTCGCCCATGCCATTATGACCCTTATCATGACAAGATTGCACAATGGCTGGAGGATTTGTACAACAAGAATATTCAGGGAAATGGTAAGATCATGATTACTTCGTTTTTAGATGATTATTATGAAGGTAAGTGTGATATGTTTCTGTTACCATTCTTATTAGTAATGCTTGATCTTGTTTCCATTGCAGGATTAGAGTTACTCCGATGGCTACATTGGAAACATGACTTCACGTAGTATTCTGATTTGTTTAATAGTTAGGGTAGGTTTAGGAATAGGTTTTCTTTCAGTTTTATTTCTCACTATTTCTCTTTGTAATAATGCAGTCATGAACGCAAGTGGGTGCACCACGAGAACCATAATACGGCTGTTATCAGGGAAGTTCGCTTGATCTTTTTCTCTTTGCTTTTAGTTGAATATTTATTTTCAAAAAATGAAGTATCGTCATGAAAATATTAAATGGAAAGTAAAGAGATAAATAAATTTGAATCAACCCTGACCCAAGGTACCACGAGTAGGACTGCTTTCCCATCAAATAGGATTTTTCTACTTTCTTTCAGTCTCCCAAGGGATTTGTTGCACGAGGTTTTCAGATGCACCTTCTGTACATATTATTTTTTGTTTGGATTTCTTTTCTTTAAAATCTTTCTTCTCTGGTGTGTTTTGTTTCCATTTATGCTTATCATTCTTTCTCTTGAAACACACATGCCTGCACCATGAACCGTTTCAGACAAAGAGAACAAAAAAATTTCTCCTCTGAAATAACTACTGAAGATTGTTAAAACATCAATTATGATATTTTTCTGAAGTTTGCAGCCATGTTAAAGAAAGCTTGTTGTTTGAAAAGCGTTTCTTGATTTCAATCTGTAACTGAAGATTTTCACGATCATCCATAAAAAATTTCTTCTTACGCTGTCCCTGTTCCTTAAGAGAACAAATCAGAGATGTCTCCCCGCCTCCGAAGGTCGGTTTATTAACAAACTATCTCTAGATCTTAATGAAGGAAAATTTAAAAATTCTCTCAAGGTCTGCAATTTATTAAAATATGTCCAAAATATCAGGATTTTTAGCATCACCCCACTCGATTAAATATCTTTAAAACTAAATAAATCTTCAGAGAGCTGTGGGAAGTGCTTGTAAACCCGCTGGGATACTGAACAGGTCTGCTGGCAGTGGGTAAATGCATTTCTGACACCAAGATAACTTTGCTGGGGTACTGAACAGGCTCGCTGTCAGCGAAGCAATGTCGGGTATATGAAAATTCTAAGATATGAAATCTTTTGACCTTAAATGTCCTTCGTTCTGATCTAAAACTTCTTGGTAGGATACATATATCGGAGTGGGTTAAATGACACCCCTGTCGAGGCTATGGATGCCTGTTGGCAATAGTGGCTCTGTCAATAGTATTGGAGATTTTAACCTTACTATCGTGACTCTCTTTTGTTAAGATTGCCATCAGTTTTCGTCTTTTAAATAACAAGCAATGTGAAACTAGAATTTTTTATGATTGATAATGATGTTCAAATAGTGTCTTGGTTGTTTTCGAGTTGGATTTTTTCTGATTATCCTAATCTGGACTTGTTCATTTGGTAGAGATAACTGCTTCTACCAGCGTGTCACCATTGTTGGTATCCATATCAATTTCTATTTTTATAAGCTGCCTACACAGGGTTTTTAATTTCTCATTACTCGTCGCAACCTTTCTCATTTAAATGACACCATTATACGTCGCCTTTTACATACCTGCTTTTCGATTCCGTTTTCATAACTGCAAATATGAAAATGAAACAGTTCGAATTCATGTTTGATTTCATCAAAGGGTTGATTTTTATGGTTTATCGTCGATTTGATTCATTTAGTTATGAGCATGGTTGTTTCATGGTATAATTCCTTGGCCTCAAACACACCATTGGTTACAAAACAACACCCATTTAGTATTTGACTATTGTTAATTTGGTTTTGATTTGTAAAATCTTTGATGCAATGGTTTATTCGACATATTGATTTTTTTGGTCAAATCGTGGGTATGCAATTGTTCATTTGATATTTTGATTGAATTTTTGGATATGCACATAATGGTTTTTTAACTGTTATGATTGTACCAAGGTGTCTTTCCAAGTACAGCCTGATATGATGTTCT
Source organism: Picea mariana (assembly GCA_032191745.1). NCBI lineage: Eukaryota > Viridiplantae > Streptophyta > Pinopsida > Pinales > Pinaceae > Picea > Picea mariana. The sequence goes on along the minus strand of JASDQU010590024.1, from coordinate 44,150 downwards.
TGCATGGCCTCGATCTACACCACTGTCCTCACACGCATAGCATTAACGCTCCTTCATAGCATTTCGAGCTGCCTTTGCATTGTGTTGGGAAGCTCAGGGCAAATGGCTTTGTTTCTTTTCTGTCAAACCCTATCGCCGATTACCCTGTCAATTTTGTGTTGTTATCCATGGCTCCTGTGGTGAGAATTGAGCCCAACGATGTCCAGAATTTGTTGTTGTTTGAAAATGCCTGAGAAGACTTCTTAAAGCTAACCCCGCAATTGCCTCCCAGAGACACGTTGTTGCGTGAGCGATTCTGAGTAAACGGTTTTGAATTAGATCAAACCCTTGAAAACCCAGAACCAAAATGAGCCCTTTTACCTTCATTAAGGGAAGTTGCCCCAGAAATTGGATAATTACAGAGATATAGCTCATCTTTTAGAGGTCAAATCTCAGATTTTCTCTATGGCTGAAAGGTGCGTTTTGATCTGGTTGCAAGTGTTCAAACATTTGTGACTTCTCCAGGCCTGTGCCTCAGAACCCCTCTCACTCGTCTAGCCTTGTGCCTTAGCCTTTTGTGAAACCTTGATCAATCCAAAGGATTTTCAAGCAGTTTATCAGCAAGTTATACATCCACAGGGTCTGTTGTTTTTAAACATGGAAGCAGCCACTGCCATTGTCAATTCGAAAATTGCTTGATTAAAACGAATCCCTGAATTTGAGGTATGGTATTTTGAAAGTAATTTTAATATGATTTTGTTTTGTTTTGAATTAGAATACAAGATTTTTTTGCTCAAATCGCATCTATTTCTGTTTGGATTGATTTGATAAAACACGATTCTGGTTATAATAATAACTAGCTACATAATCGTGAGATTCTGTAGCTAGTTACTAAAATTCGAATTCTTTGATTTTACAACTAAAATGCAATCTGAAATCATGTATTCTTGTGTGTTTACAGGTACATACGATTTCTATAGGAGATTGGATCACTGGTGGCATCTTTGAAAATGCTATTTCTTTACATGGTTTTAGATTAGGCTGTTAGTTTTGGATAACAATGGGAATTTGGGAGATTGTATTCCCCACAATTTTTGGAACAAATTTGATAATTTCCACAGGAAATGTTTTGATCCTATGGCCTTTATAAATGTATGATTTTGTAAACAAAGACCCATCACTGCCTGGGAGCAGAAACTATGGATTTGTGATACACAGACTTGAATGAAAGTGGATATTTGCACAACTTTAGCTTCAATATATCATATTTTTGTTCAAGTTTTGCTCATTTCGATTTGTAATCAAATTTTGTCTACTTTAGATATCATAATTTGTTATAGGTTGATCTGATGGGATTTATATAGTGTCCATGTTTTATGTCTCTCATTTTATATACAACAATTAATCTATTCACATTTGATGATTAGAAGGTTGATCTTCTTTATTCAATGAACAATTATATGCAAATTTTCATACTCAGATTTATCTTAATATGATCGTTTGTCAAATAATAAATTGTTGTTGCTACATATCTTACTTGTTCTGTCATTAGCATTCAAAGTGTTACTGCTTCGTGTTTATGAGAAGCATCGGTAAAATCTGGTGCGGGTTGGCCTCATCAAACAACAAATGTAGATGCTATGCACAGGACGAATAGGAGATAATACTTCAGGTCAGTTTACTAGTTTCATTTTATTAGTTTAATTAATATAAGAATTTTCTGTAGTCCAATACATCGTATCGATTGTTATTTTTATTTCTCAACTAGATAGCTGCTATTTCATTTCCTGTTTATAAAAGTTATAAAAAATAAAAAACACTAGCTTTGCTGTCATAAGTCAATTCATATATGATTTTGCAGATTTTGATCAAAATTTGCATTTTGTGAATACTGTACATACAATAGAGATTTAATCATATCGATACACTGTACATTTAATAAGTAGAATTACTATTTTATAAATATTAGTTAGCAAACTGTGAATATATTAGATGTGTATATAATTTTCAGCTGCTGTTTTTTTTCATTTAGTTAGTTTCTTTAGTTTTTGTCTTTTCACTTTATTAGGAATTAGATCAGCTAACGGAACCGCTAAACCCATTGGAGTGGATTAATCCAAACGGCTTGGGTTATTTAGACAACCCCGGACCGGATTCACTCCTCCAGTTGACGAGTGATCAATTTTTCCTGTCAACAAGCTTCTCTAGATCCTACGGTCCTTTTGGTCTCGCAAGTTCTCCATGGAGAATTTCGACCGCTCGTTTCCTCCTTGACAACTCCTGCGAAATAAACAAATGTTCTTTCACTGGAACTTAACTTCTGCTAGATGACTTTGACTCTTGTTTCCCTTTGAAGTATTTCAATCTCCATCTCCCTTTGAAATGTTCAAAGGTGTTATCCCTTCTGAGCTTTCACTCACAAACTCAAACCTCCAAAAGGGTTCCTGCTCGTACTCCTTGTAGAAGACTTTCAAATACTTCAAAGTATTTGATATTTCGACTCTGTGCACTTCCGGCAACAACAATCCTTCAACTCTCCCCTTGGTTGATAAGTTCTAGCTTTCAACCAGCCTACACACACCTTTCATGGCTTCTGTGCTCCACCTGCACTTCTGTTGAAATGAGAACAATGATATCCCTCCTGATATTTCAGAGATAAACTCTGAACCTTTGTAAACGCGCTCCTTGCGGACGTTTCACTACACTCCTAGTAGGAACTCTCTGTCAGGAAGAGAAACAATTGAAACTCATTCTCTCTCTCTCTCTTAGACTTCAAACATTCAACATGAAATCCTACATACACACTGTATTAAAGCAAATGCATAAAAGAGAGAATAAAACCACTGTAAGCATATCATTCACCATGTATAAACATAAAACATCATAACACCATGAATCTGATTCAAAGCTCCATATATTAATTCAAAGCTTCTATACATGGGTTCTCCTATACAACTCTCTCTGTAGCTTTATCTTCTTCTTCTTATGCTAATGATACAATACTCCTATGATATAATGGTGAGGGTGTCCATATCCATTTTCCCTCCTATTCTCTAAACTTTCTAATCTATTAATTCAAACCTACCTAATTTCATTAACTGGGCTTAAATGCCTTAATGTTTTATAGATGAGAGAAATCACTCAAGATATGTTTACAACCTCCAAGATATAAATGAAAGTACACCATCTTCCTAACTATCACATTAATATCTGCTCCCTTAAACTTTCAAAACATTTCAAAACGTGAAAAATGCATGTTGCGCTTTCCAGCTGTCCTTCACCTTCACGCTTGCTTGACTRCTTACGATGCTCCTGCATCATACTCCCTCCCTTGAAAATTTTCATGAACTCTTGTTCATGAGATCTTGCACGGTCTGTCCATGCTTCTGAAATTCTACTTCATCTTCCCAGCTKACATCTTCAATTGGATGTCCCTTCCATTTGACCAAGTATTCAAAATACTCTTTTCTCCTGGTCTTCCTGCTAACCCTATTGTCAATTATTCTCTCCATCTATGRATTTTCAGCTACATGCATTTGTTTGGTCCATTGAACATCTGTCTGTTCATCCTCTGCTTTTGCTTCTTCAGCTCTGTAAGGGTACAAATATGAGATGTTGAATATCGGTGAAATTCCGATCCCATAGGGTAATTCAATCTCATACGCGTTTGCCCCAAGTTTCTTCATGACCTTGCATGGTCCAATCTTTTTCATCTTCAACTTATTATATGTTCCTCTTGGGAACCTTTCCTTCCTCAGATGTGCAAGAATCAAATCGCCAACTTCAAATTGAAGTTCTCGCCTGTGTTGATATTCTCCATGCTTGTACTCTTGGCTTGAACTCTGCAATCACTCCTTGACTTGGTTATGAAGCTCCTTCATTGCTTCTACAAAGTCCTCTGCACTAGCACTTCTGAATTCAGCTTGTTTTGAATATTTCAATTCAAAAAATCACCTTGGATGCATTCCATATACAATCTGGAATGGACTCTACCCTGTGCTTCTATTGATCGAATCATTATAAGAAAAATATGCTTGTGGAAGAATGTGATCCCACTGACTGTGGTGTTCAGTCACTAGGCTCCTCATTAAATCTCCCAAGCTTCTGTTTACAACTTCTGTCTGCCCATCCATCTGAGGATGATAAGCTGAGCTAAAAGACAAACTTGTCCCCAGCTTCTTCCATAAATTCCTCTAGAAATGTCCCATGAACTTGGTATCTCGATCTGAAACTATACTCCTTGGCAAGCTGTGAAGTCTGATGACTTCTTTGAAAAACAGGTTCACAATATGAGTCGCGTTGCTGATTTTCTAGCATGGTATGAAATGTGCCATCTTTGAAAATATGTCTATCACCACAAATATTGAATCACATCCTCTTTGTGTTCTTGGTAGTCCCAATATGAAATCCATGCTCACTACATCCCACAACCTCTCAGGTATGGGTAATGGCTGGTATAACCCTGTGTTTTGCCTTTTCCCCTTTGTGTGCTGACAAATCCTACATTTGTCCTCATCCCTAGCTAGAAATATGTGCCATTCAACTTTGAGAACTTTTTTTCATGACCGAAATGTCCGACCATTCCTCCACTATGTTTTTCCTTCAGCATGTTCTCCCTCATGGAGCATTTTGGAATACATAGTTGATTGCCCCTGAACAATAATCCATCCTGTATCATGTATTTAGTCCATTATCTTCTGTCCCTAAGAACTGGATTCTCAAATGCCTCATACACTTCCTTAAAATCTGGATCATCCCTGTACATCTCTTTGAGGTTATCAAAACGCAAAGTTTTGACTCTGAATTCCTGCATAAGCAAACATTTCCTGCTCAAATCATCAACAACTTTGTTAGCAGTTCCAAAAATATGCTTAATCACAAAAGTAAAATTCTGCATGTATTCAATCCATTTAGCATGTTTTTGGTTCAACTTCTCCTGTTGAGTCATGAATTGTAAAGCATGATTATCACTATACAAAAAAAACTCTTTAGGAACCAAATAGTGTCTCCATTTCTTCAACGCTTGTATGACTGCATAAAATTCCTTGTCATACGTTGAGTATTTAATCTTCACTTCATTTATCTTTTCGCTGAAGTATGTGATCAACCTATCGTCTTGGCTTAAGACTGCTCCAATTGCAAATCCACTCGCGTCACACTTAACCTAAAACATCTTGTTAAAGTTTGGCAAAACCATAATTGGTTGCTCTGTGATCTTCTTCTTCAGCAGATTGAATCTCTTCTCTGTTTCCTCTATCCAATGAAAATATTTATGTCTTTTCTTCACCGTATCCATCATCGGTGCACTGATTCCATTGAAATTTCGAATGAATTTCTTGTAGAAACTTGCCAAACCATGGAAGCTTCGAACTTTAAACACACCTTTCGGTGATGGCCAATTCTTAATCGTTTCTACCTTATTCGGATCCATTTTCAACTCATTTGCAGAGATAAAAAAACCCAAATAAATTAGTTCTGTCCTCATAAATGATGATTTCCTCATGTTTATCGGCAACTTCTGTTGCTCTAATCTCCTCATTACTGCAGCTAAATTCTTTAAATGCTCTGCTTCTGTCTTGCTGAAAATTAATATATCATCAAGATATACAATGACAAATTTCCCAATGAACTCCTTCAGGATTTCATTCATCAATCTCATGAAAGTACTGGGTGCATTTGTTAAGTGAAATGGCATGACAAGCCATTCATACAACCCCTCATTCATCTTGAATGTTGTCTTCCATTCATCACCTTCTCTCATACAAATTTGATGATACCCTCTTTTCAAATCAATTTTTGAAAAGAATCTTGCTCCACTCAAGAAATCCATCAAGTCATCCATCCTTGGCAATGGAAATCTATAGCTAATGGTAATTTTATTGATCGCTCTTGAGTCTATACACATCCTCCAGCCTCCATATTTTTTTGGGATGAGTATTGTTGGAACAACGCATGGACTCAAGCTCTCTCTAACCAATCCTTTGTCCATCAAATCCTGGACTTGCCTCTTAACTTCTTCATTCTCTTGTGGTGTCAACCTGTATGCTACTTTGTTCAGTAAACTGGCTCTAGGTATAAGATCAATGTGATGGCTTATACTCCTGATTGGTGGCAACAAACAAGGTAGTTCGTCCACTACTATATCAGCGAACTCTTCCAACAACTCTTTGATTTCCTATGGTAAATCATCCACTCTTATACTGGTCAAAACAATTTTAGGTTTTCTAACCATAATAAATTGTGTGTCTTCCTTCTTATTAACCTCATTAAGAAGTTTCTTCCCACTCATGATAAGTACAGTGTTTCTCATTTATGGTTTCGCTTCTTTATCCTTAATCGACAACAACATGTGAGTCCTACCATTCTTCTCCACGGTGTATGTGTTCTTTCTCCCATCATGAATCACATTCCTGTCATATTTCCATGGTCTACCCAACAATAGATGACAAACATCCATGGGAATGACATCACATAATATCTCATCCTTATATCCTCCTATTTTAAATTCAACTAAAAATTGTTTAGTGACATTCACCTGATGTCCTTTTTGTAGCCACGAAACTCTGTATGGGCTTGGATGTACGATAGTCTCCAGCTCCAGCTTTTCTACCATATCTGTAGATATAAGATTATCTGTGCTACCATTGTCCACGATAAATTTGCATACCCTGTCTTTAGNTAAATTCAACTAAACATTGTTTAGTGACATTCACCTGATGTCCTTTTTGTAGCCACGAAACTCTGTATGGGCTTGGATGTACGATAGTCTCCAGCTCCAGCTTTTCTACCATATCTGTAGATACAAGATTGTCTGTGCTACCATTGTCCACGATAAATTTGCATACCCTGTCTTTAGTTTTGCATGCAGTCCAAAAAAGTCTATTCCTTTGGGCTGGGTTCTCTACCTCCTCCTCTGGCATTAAGAGAACTTTCCTCATCATCAAGGATCTTCCACCCTCAACATCTTCTACCTCAAAATTCCGTCCTTGTGCTTTGGCAATGTGAGTTTCACCACCTTCTTTCTTCTTATCTGGACACTCATAAGATTTATGTCTGATCTTTCCATAGGTAAAAAATTTCACTTCACCACCTCTACCTCTTCCTCTTCCTCTGGTATGAGGAAAAGTATTTCTATCAGCATATTG
>JASDQU010590023.1:24443-34812 GCA_032191745.1 Picea mariana | reverse complement strand
AAGGGAAATGAGCATAAAGGGAATGAACATCAATATAATTCATCTTAGTATTCAAATCAAGTTCATGGTCAAGGACAAGGAAGAGAAACAGGAAGAGGCAAAGGTAGAGGTAATATGAATTTGACTAATAAATATTCCAAGGAAGAAGAACATCATTCACAATCAAATGGAAGAGGAAGATGAAAGAAAACAATAACGTGTTTCCGTTGTAATAATATTGGACATTGTGCCTCAAATTATCACATTCCTTATGACAATATAACTAAACATAAATATTTTTCTTCAACAAAATATGCAAATACAAAATAAAATGAGAATTGTGAATATGTTCTTACAACATTTCAAATAACAAAAACAAAAAATAAAGTTAAAACAACTTACTCTTTCAGAAGCCATTTTGAGGATGCATGGATCATGGATACTGGTGCCACTCAACACATGACTTATAGGAAATATTTATTTTGGAATTATCATGATTTTTATTTGAGTTCAGAATTTCTAGTAGATGACACCACTCACATACTACATGGAAAAGTTTAGTAAAGGTGCTTTTACCAGGAATTGAGGAAAGTATAATCTCTAATGTTTTGTATGTTCCCTCATTTAAGAAGACTGTGTTGTTCTTTATTTTGATTCACCAGTGAGAGAATCAACTAGTAATTGAAGATGGAATAATTAGAATCAATGCAATGAAGGATAATTATAAAACATTGATGACAGATTATGTGGATTGAAAACTTCTTATAATGAAATGCACGATCATTCCAAGAATGTAGGAATTTGCAGGATTAGTTGAGAATGATATTACACCCATTTGATTATGGAATGTTCATTTTGGACACTTGAATTTTGATAGTATTATTTGAATTCAACATTAAGGATCAGTAAAGGGACTTCCCACATTTCGGAAGGAAAATGTAATATTTCAAGCTTGCATTTATGGAAAACATAGACGGTTAGAATTTCCCACAAGTACTTGGAGATCAACTAGGAGGTTACAACTTGTTCACAATGATATTTGTGGAATCTTTGGACACTTTACTTCGGGGATGTAAGTAATTTTTACTATTCATTGATGATTTCAGCAGGATGGTTTGGGTGTATTTTTTGAAGGAAAAATCAAAGGTGTTTGCACAATTTCATTATTTTCATAATTTGATTGAAACTGCAACTAGGGAGAAAATTGCTAATTTGCATATGAATAATAAAGGAGAATTCATTTCAAGTGAATTCCATGCATATTTCCAGGAAAAGGGAATTAGGAGGCAATTGACTAACTCTTATATTCCACAAAAAAAATGGAGTAATTGAATGAATTAATAAAAAAATATTGGGCATGGCTAGAACAATGTTGTTCTTCAAAGGGTTAAGTTCAAGTTATTGGATAAGGAAGTACATACAACAATTTACTTGAAAAATTGGTATCCCTCTTCATATTTGTATGGAATTACTCCTTATGAAGCATAGTATGGATTCAAGCACATGACTAAACATCTTAGAGTTTTTGGTTTAGTTTTCTATGAACTTATTCAAAAAGAAAAACAAACAAACTTAGATTTTAGGAGTATGAAATGCACTCTAATTGGTTATTCAGAACAGAAAAAGGGCTATCAAATTTTATTAGGTGGAAAAAGTATTGTAGAAAGGATAATGTTTTTTATGAAACAGAAAGTTTAAGTGAAGAGGAAATTGAGAAACTACTTACTCAATTAGAGCAAAAAGTGAAAGGAACAACAAAGGTCGCAACACTTAAATAAATTCAAAGGATGATCAATTGTTTGAAATGGATTGATGTTTGAAATGGATTGGAAATCATACAAACAAGTGGAATATGAAGAAACAGTGGAATATGAAGAAACAACAAATTATTCATATATTGGTGCTCTTGAATCCAATCACAACAGAAAAAATAATTATTGATTATTCCCGCAAAAAAATCAAAATAGAAAATAAAAGCTCACCTTTAAAATTTCGCTATTCCACAGCCAAAATCCTTCAAAACTCCTTCACCTTCTTTGTGGTGAACAAATTTGGTTGTAACATCCCACTCTTGCACACACCTGGTCGGACTTATTCTTTGAGGACACTTGCGTGCAGGTGATTCGGTTCATTATATTATTGACTATTACGCTTATGGATTTTGTTGATGTTGTGGATGTGAAGATATGTGTTTTATTTATTTGTATCAACAGGTGATATTGACAGGTTTTTCCTGAGTGTGCAGGACTCTGGATAGATTGAGGATGTCGATGGCATCAATGGACCTCCTTGGAATTCGGATCGAGTTAGGGAGTGGACGATTTATGGTTTTCATATTTATGTTATTACATATGAGACATATGATTGGTGTATTATGATGTTGTTTATAGATCGTTGAGATGTTCGTTGATGGATGCAAGCTGACGATAGATTTCTAATCAGACTCAGATTTGGAGTAAAAGGGTCATGCAGGACAACCAAAGATATTAAGGAAGAGGTGTGGAGGAAGACCTGCCACAGCCTACTAGCACTCTCGTCATGGCTCAAACTGTAGGTTAATGATTACCTAGTTTGAGAGGTCCACGATGTCATGAGGGAAGACTGTGAAAGTCCCTCATGATGGTTCTAAATGGTGTGCAATAAGGCAGGGTCCTTATTCCTTAGAGGCCCTTGGTCTCCCACAAGGTCACCCGACAAAGTATTGACTCCAAGGGCGGACGTTTACCAAAATCATTCAAAAGGTGAGTGGCACCCTTAGAGCACGTAGTGCGTCTTGAAGGGCACGTTGCATAGATGGAACTTGAATGAAGGAGAGTGGCACCCTTGGAGCATGTAGTACATCTTGAAGGGCACGTCGCAGTTTTAACACTGGTGATTCAATGAGCCTAGGTACCTAGAAAACAATATCTCATTTTGACCTGGTCAACCTTAAGATAATTGTTGCATGAGTAAAGTTTAAAAATTATAAAAAATCCCTTAAAAACAATTGTGTTGATCCTAGTTGAATTTAAAGCCTAGGTCTAAGTAGGACATGAGAACTAAAAATTAACTAAGCAAGTAATAAAGGGGGGGATGAAGAAAATGGGGGTGAAAATTAAATTTAGAATTTAAAGGAGGAATAAATTATTTAAAAGATTAATTGTTGGCTAAGTACAAACTTGTTAATTTAGAACATAGACCAAAAAGGGGAAACTTAAATACAAAAGGTATGTGGCACATAGAAGGGAATCTAGTCTAGATAACTTTCTAATGTTGAACTTAACTAAGATTTAAGAAATATGTCAGTCATTAAGGGAATGTAAGGGAATAAATGGACATCGAGGAGTGTTTTTTGGATTTCTTTTAGGTGGGTGAGGGAAATTAGAAAATTAAATTTAATAAATAAATAAATTTCTGGAGCAACTAAGGGATCGAGTGACAAGTGTATGGGGGAGAATATTCCTAATAAATATTTAATGAAAATAAATTAATGTGCATATGGGCAACTAGTCACTAAGAGAACTCTATAAAATAAATGGTGGGGGAGGAGAATGGATGACTTATGGTATGGATAAGGTTATGCTTCCGAATTTTACTCTTGATTGATTTTTCTTGTGGGAGTTGGGATATTATAATGGCCCCGCTATTACGATGACAAAAGAGACATACAATTGGTAATTTTTTTTTCTTTTAAGGCAGCGTAAGGAAGAATGCATAACAATTTAATAATGACATCAATGACAAAAGCACGATATATAAAAGAGACAACACTAACGCAATAAAAGCAATCACAAAGTCAGGCTGACACATCATTGTCATTACTAACGAGCACAATCGTCGCAACATCACAATAATAGCATCCCATAAGGTGTGTTATACAATTAATCTTGATGCATATATAGTACAACTCAATCTCTCAACTCTGCTCATAGGGACAATCATCAATGATGCCAAGAAAACATAAGATAACACAATGAGTCATAAGGATAAAAAAACATCCATTTCCCCAATCCATCATTCCCAACTTCAGGGACGAGGGCGCAAGGGTAAACATCATCGTATCAATCGCACATCATTAATTAGATAATCATTGCACACATGAGTAGATAATCAGAACATTCTCAAGCCAACTTAACTAAAGTGTGAGAGGAAGCTAGTTACTAATAAGTCGTGCCACAACATAAATAAGGGCGCAGTGTGGTCAATGCTAATCGACTTTTAATCCAAGGAGTGCAATAATATAATGTCAACAATAATTATTACAATAATAATCTTCATGGCGCAAGAAGTGAAACCAACAACCCTTCATTACATTGACCTTACGTTGTGCGCAAGTAGAAAAATCTAGAAATTTATACAACACATCAATCAATACCTTAAATTTGCAAGCATGCTAGAATTAAACTAAGTTTAACCAATCATTCAAGAATAAACTAACCACACTAAATAAATTACCTAACTGAACATCTAAAACCATCTCTCCATACATTAAATTGGCATGCATGCAAGAAACAACTAAATCTAAGAGAGCATGCATCCACGTTGTCTAGCGCATGAGTACCCAAGCCCTTTATCCCAAGGTGCAAAGGAAATCTGATCTCATAAAGACAGGGGTTAAGGCACAAGGAAACATTTAAATTTAAGCATGCAAGTAAACTAGTGACTAAATCAATCATTCGTCAACGAAATTTCAAGCGCTAGCAATCCCAAGACTAAACAACACTCCTTACATCACGTTTCGTTGTGCACAAGAGGTCTAAGAGATAAGAACATAAAATTTCAAGTAATCCCATAGGACCGAGTCTTAAAAAAACTGAGGAGAGCTTCTGAGAGGACCTACAATTCTAACTAATCGATAAGGGAGGACCCTAAACAAAGGAGCCAGATCAACTGTAATAAATTATTTAAAAAATTCAATTCTCTTGAAGAATGTGGGACTGGGTTTAATTGTCACCATGAGGGGAACATGGAACAAGGATGATGGAAAGGTTCGATATATAGCTTATCTTTATGGCCTTTACCAACATATCACTCCACCAACTAGTCGTCTAAGGTGACCAGAATCGAACACAACTAGGAACTCGAATTTACCAGATGCACTAGAGAAGACATTACAACAATATTGCAATGTTTATAACTAAAGAAAGTTCATTGTCTCCCAATCTTGAATCCTAAAATCTAGTAGTAAGATCATCTCGGAAATCAATTCCATCACTCAGTATTTCTTGAACACTTCCTCACAACACACATCTCTCCTCCGTAAAAGTAATCCAAATTATTATCGAGGTAAAAGCATGCATTTTCTAAATTGAAGTTAAATTTTTACAATAAAACCATCTAAAAAAAATTATATTTTTTTTTATCACGCACGCAATGCTTTAAGGCCCTTCTTGAACTTTAGGCCTGGACTCCTAGCAGAATTTTCCCAACCTTTACCTGGAAATAAGAAAAAATTAAAAACATCTAAAGTGTTGAACCAAACCCTCAAGTTGGCTTAGAAATGTTTTTAACTTACTTCCTTGCAAAGATATCTAAAACTTCGTGCCTTACTAGGAAGAATATTTTCACCCATTTAATGATGAATCTTTAAATTTTTGACCATGTAAGTTTAAGTGATCTCCAATGCAAAGATCCTTCTCTGCAATTCCACCATGCGAAAGGTAGTTAGCCTTACAGATTTCAAGGATCATTGCAATTGTTGGCAGTCAATTAGGATTTGCAGGAATCCAATTTACTCGTTGACTATTTGCAGGAATCAATTTAATCCAAATTAATCCAGTTTAATAGGATTTCAGGAATCCGTTTAAGTTGGACTGGAAAGTGCCATTACTAACATTGGCAGGATGGTGCCTTTTATAGGGAGGAAACAATACAGGCAATGCAAGCTATAGGAGTCACCACAGTGAAGATGCAAAAGCTCGAGAGCGAACCAACAAAATCCATGTAAAGGTTTACCAAGGGCCTGTGGTAGCTGTGACTATCAACACGAGGACACAAAAGTTTGAGGTTGCCCAACGGAGATCCACTAAGGTTTTGCACGAGAGTAGTTGTCGACCCAACAAAAAAAACCAAGTTATACGAGATGGGGCATAGGATGGGGTAGCAACTCCGTGTGAAGAATTTATACAGGCCTGATTTATGCATAACAAAAAAACTCAAGAAGGGATCTGCGAAATATTAACACAATATAAAACAATTTATGGGTTAAAGATTATGTAGTACATCCAAATCAATGCCAAAGAAAATAATTCTATAGTCGTGTATCATGACCAACCCAACCGTTTCAGTTCTGCATCCAACGGAATTATAGTTGGTGTTGACCTTCAACTTACATAGTTACACAAATAAAATATACTTGATTATACAACTTAATCTGATACGATTACAAATTTAATAAATTATCGATGCAAATTTAAACATGCGTATCGTAACCGAGGCAAAAAATCCGAGGTGGTTGTTCCCCACTTGTGCTCTGTCTAACTCCTACCTGCTCACCGCTGAGACCTCACCAGTACCTCCCAGCCAACCCTAGGGGTACTCTTATTCCCTCTAAGCCCCCCAAGCTGCATAGGAGTCAAGCACACAACCAGAGAATAATCTAGATCCCAGCTCGCCTCGCAAGGTCGAGCTACCACTCCCTTTCGAGCTAGGCATCCCAACTCCCACAAAGTAAAATCGATCAAGAAAAATATCGAAAGCGTAACCTTACGCCTACCAGATGTGATCCATACTCCTCCTCCGCCATCCTTTTTATAGAGTTTTCTTAGTGTTTAGTTTCTCAAACCCTCTTTAGATTCTTTTTATTAAATTTAATTAGGTTAAACCTCCCCCGTACACATGTCACTCGATCCCCTAGTTGCACCATAAAATTAATTTATTAATTAATTAGATTTTCCTATTTCCCTCACCCACCTAAATGCATTCCTAAAAATGCTCCTCGGTGTCCCTTTATTCCCTTACAATTCTTAAATGACTCGTGTCTGTCTTAAAACCTAGTTGAGTTCACAATTAGAAGGTTTCAAAGACTAGATTTCCTACTATGTTAGACATTCCCCTTTTCCTTAAGTTTCCTCTTTTCTTCTTAGTTCAGATTTAGCAAGTTTTAGATATAAACAACAATTTACCCTTTTAATAATTTAATCCTTCATTAAAATTTTACTTTAATTATGAATGTTTGAATTTTCTTTAACCCTCGTTCTTGTTATATGTCTATTTAGTTTTTTTTTGTTCACATGTTCTACTTAGACCTAGGTTTTAAATTCACTAGGCTTGGAAACAGTTTTTAAGGGAAAAATTAGTTATTAAACTGTACTCATACCATCATTCATTTTAAGGTCGGTCACGTCCCAAGGAGGCATAGTTTTCTAGGTACTAGGTTTATTAACTTACCAGAGTTAAAAATTGTGATGTGCCCTTCAAGACGCACTACGTGCTCCAAGGGTGCCATTCGCCTTTTGACTAATTTTGGTAGACGTCAAACCCCTGAAGTCAATACTCTGTCAAGTGACCTTGTGGGAGACTAAGGGCCTCTAAGGAATAAGGACCCTGCCTTATTGTGTTCCCCTTAGAATAATCGTGAGCGACTATCACAGTCTGCCCTCAGGGCATCGTGGATCTCTCAAACTAGGTAATCGTTAACCTAAATTTTGAGCCACGGAGGGAGTGCTACTAGGCTATGGTAGGGTTGTTGCCACATCTCTCCCTCAATATCTCTAGTTATCATGCGTGACCCCTTTACTCCTAATGTGAGTCTGGTTAGCAAGTTATCTTCAACATGCATCCATCAATGAAACGTGTCAACTATAACAATAAACATCATAATATCTAGTCATATGCCACATATGTAATATAAAAACATTCAAACCATAACTGTCTTCTCCCTGAATCGATCTGGATTCCAAGGAGATCCATCGATTCCATCGACATCCTCAAACGTCTAGAGTCCTGCACACTCAGGAAAACCAGTCAATAGCACTCGTCAATATAAATATCATAAAATAACATATTATCAAACCCACAAACATCATCATGCTCCAAATTGAATCATCCAATCATATAGTGAACCGAATCACTTGCACACAAGTGTACACAAGAATAAGTCACATCGGATGTGTGAAAGAGACGGATGTTACAGATACCCAGTTCGGATAGAGAGTGGTAACTCAACCTTGCAAGGTGAGATGGGAGCTAGCTTATTCTTTGGTTTGTGTGCTTGGCCCTTTTGCAGCTCGAGGAGCTCAGGGGGAAGAAGAGTACCCTTAGCGATGGTTGGGAGGTACCAGTGAGGTCTTCATGGTTAGAAAGCGGGATATGGAAAGGAGCGTCGTTGTAGAAGGACATCTTCGGTTTCAAAATGTTCGTCGCCAATCACTGTATTTTCATTTTGAATTTGCATTCTAATTAATTTAATTGTATAATGTAGCCTTAATATTTCGTGCATCTGTACCATAATTTCTATGATTACATTGTAGGGTTTATTTGATTATGTGAGAGATCCCTAAAGGGATTGTGACCTTAGAATATCGCGTTATCTGTTGTTGTTTTAGAGTCATTCTGTCAACTGCGAAGGGTTTCCAATCTTGAAATTAAAGTTCTCCTTTTAATTGAAGCGGTAGGCGAGGAAAATCTCTGACATTTCGGTATTTTTGTTTTAATTCAACAAAGTGGAAAAATTTTCTTCCCTTTAGATCACCCTTGTGAACCCTTCCCCATAGGTGCTACCCTCTATTATTTTTGTTCAACAGGCATTGGGACGTAGTATTGGCCATCGAATATTTGTTAGGGACCTCCTTGAAGTACTTACCTTTAGAAGCACGACCTTGAGACGCAACTACCATTAGGTTCTTGTTCCATATCCTCCCAATATTGTTGTGTGTGCATGCCGCCCAAATTTTCTTGTTGCACATGGATTTCAGTTGTATCCTTCTGAGATCTTTTATAATTTGTTATCCATCTTTCTATATTCAACGAAGTAATTTTTCCTTGTGAGACAATCCCTCATTCGCCTTGTTTCAGATAACCCGAATCCCTAACTTGGAGCTATAATGATAGAAGGTGGACCAAAATGGAACCTCTTCCATTCAGTTCGTTGAAGGCATTCCCAAAACATGGACATAGGCTTCATAGTAGGTTGCGGTTGATTCAATCTTTACATAATTTTGTGCTTTTCTATGGGCAAAGTTGCCTTCCTCGCTAGGAATCAGTCGCAAACAAATCTTCCATTCTCAAGGCTTATTGTTGTCACGTTCCTTCACAATTCCCATGTATAGTTCTGAAATCCATCGTGGGGAATGCAGATCAATGAGCCAAACTTCATACGTTCAATGAGCTCCATTTAATAGCCTTCATCTTGTTGTTTAAAAGAGTTACAGTGCTCCAAACTTTGATCCCCGCATTTTCTGGTGATGAATTTTACTTCCATGCAGATTATGATATTATCTAGAACAAGATTCATGCAAAATTATTTGTTAAGAACCAAATATCAATATAGCATAGAAAAACCTCAGAATAAGTACTCAACGCCTTGAAAAAGAGAGAAATTCAGATAATAAGCCTCTTCGAGGGGGCAACCTCCTATGCCCACATAAATTTACAATTCCAAGATGATTCAAAATGAAAATGTATCCTTGGTATATATAGGAGACTAGGAGGTATAATTACAACTAATGGAATAAAGTCGACATAAATAAAATAACATTACTAATGTAATATTCCCCAATTAAGGGGTAATGAGCCAATATTAGGGCTTAACATGCCCCTCCCCTTGAGACAAGTGTTGTTCGTAACGCTTGAGTAACTCTGGATGCTTCTGTATAAAAGACTCATCTTCCCAAGTGGAATCTTCAGCCAGTAGTTTCCTCCATTTAATGAGATACTCTGAAATGGATATATTCCTCAGCTGGTGAACTCTTGTGTTAGTGATGGCTTCCGGATCCAATATGATTTTTCCTTCCTCATCAAGTTTTGGCAATATAGTTTGAACTGGGATCTTGTTGCCTATAACCTTATGTAATCATGAAACATGGAAAATTGGGTGTACTCGTGAAGATGTAGGCAACTCCAATTTGTATGCCATAGTACCAATATTTTGCAACACCTTATAAGGGCCATAGTACTTTGGTGATAATTTATTATCCTTTTAGGCTTGCTTGAGGGACATCTGTTTGTATGGTTGTAGTCTTAAAAACACCCAATCCCCTACTTCAAAACTTATTTCTCTATGATGTTGATCTGCTTGTTGTTTCATGCGATTTTGTGCCATGGTCAGGTTGTCGTTTAAGATTTGGAGAACTTATTGTTCATGCTCGATGTGATCTTCCACTGCTTGAACCATAGATTTTTCTTTTAGAGAAGAAGTGATGGAAGGAGGGTGGTATCCATAGAGTGCCATAAATGGTGTCATTTTTGTTAC
>JASDQU010590023.1:9133-23690 GCA_032191745.1 Picea mariana | reverse complement strand
GAAACTTTTTTTTTTGTAGTTCTCTGATATTTATTCTCTGTAATTCCACAGGTCAGATCAAATTTGGATGTGCCAAGTGGAATTTATGGTAACTTCCCCACAACTTGTTGAGTTTTGTCCTTTCCGGGAGATATCATTTGTATAGTGTGCCCTGCACAAAATAATTGATATACAATTCTGAAACTCGTACCATCAATGCTACATATTGTCCATTATCCAATGCAACTAGTCTCACTCAATTTGGATACTCTAGGAATAAGTTATGATTGTTTTACCTGGAACACCTTCTTGAGACTAGTCAATAGGACTAGTCAGATACCCTATCTTCCACAGGGTGTATCTACAAATGTAAGATGACCCAGAAGATGAAATTTTTAACACAGATACCTTACTAATTTTTGTGAGTATCCTCTGGAGTTCAGGATCTGAAACGTTACAGAAAAAAAATTATAGTGCAAATTCCGCAATGGATCAGTTCAGGATGATTCCAGAACCCTATCTTTCACAGGCTATATCTCCGAAATTATAAGGCCTCAGGAGATGAAATTTTAAACCACCATACCTTGATCCGTCTACTAAATATCCTCCAATTCATTCCTTCTGAAACTTTGAATAAAAAAATTTGTAGCAAAAATTCCAAGGTGTCTTAGATGTAGCAGCGAAACCCCAAGACCTTGAGCTCTGATACCATATGTTAAGAACCAAATATCAATATAGCATAGACAAACCTCAGAATAAGTACTCAACGCCTTGAAAAAGAGAGAATTCAGATAATAATCCTCTTCGAGGGGGCAACCTCCTTATGCCCACATAAATGTACAATTCCAAGAGGATTCCAAATGAAAATGTCTCCTTGGTATATATAGGAGACTAGAAGGTATAATTACAACTAATGGAATAAATCTGACATAAATAAAATAACATTACTAATGTAATATGCCCCAATTAAGAGGTAATGAGCCAATATTATGGCTTAAAAGTATTTAATAGTGCACCTCAGTGAGGCAAAGCAGTCCTCCTGAACCAATTGGAAGTGTGTTGACAAGTAATCGCCCACACTGTTACTTTGATTCCCAGTCTTTGTTGGTAGGTAGTCGTTCCAGATGAAGCGCAGATATTCCAAATTCAGTTGGTATTAGGAAAATCGCATGCTCTTGATACCTACCCATAACCCTCCTATCTATGAAAATTATAATTCAAATGATTCTAAAGATAATGTAACTAATCTTCATTGTATTGGATCGTAGCAACTCAACTACACAGTTTTAGGTGCGTTAGATCCGAATGATTTTGATTGTGCAATTAAATTGAAAACTAATATTTTAGACGAAGTAATCGTTGTTGATAAAAAGGAGTTTCAAGTTGAAAATTTTAAAACACTATATGTATTTTCTCTCATTCCCCTCACCGAGAGGCGATCGGTTTACTTCCTCATTGGGCCACCACCGTGCGTACATATTTGAGCTATACGTATTTTTCTAAGTGTTTTTGTGCACTCTCTCTGGAGAATCTCTGCATAGAGTGCTAGCTCTTGCCATGTGCAAGGGGAGGAATCCCAGGTGAAGCACACCCTTCATTGGCCCACACTTTCTCTAGGCGATTTTCTCAACTTTCCATTGACTTACCCGCATGGTTAACCCTGCCCAGCATCTTGATTTTACCTTCGCGTTGAGATGGATGATTCCCTATCATTTTTTTTGCTACTTCTTTCCTTGGAGAAATTAGGAATATTAACCCAGTGCCTTGTTTGTTGACTCAACAAAATTTTTGTCGCTATCCTCTGTGTTTACTCCTGACTGTGTTTAGGTTTGAATTGTCACCAAGGAGAATCTCTGCGGCATTATTATCACCCAGATTTAGGGTTCCTCTTGGCGTCCATCAATGGCATAAGACGATGATTAATTTGGATGGATATATTCTTATTCAATATTATTAAATCAAATTCTTAAGTAAAGTAATTATGGCCATGATGGTAAATCCTAGCAATAAATTATTTATTCAATAAATTTAGATTGGTAAGTTTTCGATTTCAATTAATTAATGGATAATGTTATTACGATGATGAGTATTGAATTTGATCTTTTACTTAGCACATTTATTTTAATGATGGTAGCCCTGTATAATTTAGCGAATATTGATAGTGATTTTATCAAGGTACGATTTAGTGAGGAATGGAGGGGGGGGTGGTAAGCCTAGATTCTTTAAGGTGTATTCCTTTGACCTAGCTATATCCCCTTTATAGACCAGTGAATTGCGTAAGGTTTTCCCTTATGAAGTTGATCAGACTCTTGTATTGTAGCTTCTTATCTCAGTTGACTGAGTATTTAATTGTTATAATACCTAGCACCTTGAAAGTATTGTGACTACCCTTGCGCGCCTTGAACAAGGTTGACATATGATTGTTGTAATTGTTCCTTCGCACCCCGATATTATGAGATTAGACTTCCTTAAGATTTAGTTTAGTAGATATTATATGGCACCTTGAATGAATTCAATGATCGGACGATCGGGTGTAGTTTACCCTTGTGCCCTTAGAATAATGAATGAATTGATTGATTAATCTTATCTGATCTCTTGCGCCAACCAAAATAGATGATTACCTTGCACCACGGGTTTTTACATGGTTAGATAATTAGACCTTGCGTGCATGGAATTTTGATGTTGTATGATTAATTAAGTATTAAATATTAATGTGCGCATTGATTGATGTTGATTTATGTTAAATTTAGAATATAGATCACGTGTGCGCCTTAATTTAAGTGGGCATGTGATTGCTTCATAATTTTTCTCCTACACCCTTGAATTCAATGTGGATTAATCTTACGTCATGAATTTATTTCAACATGAGACTGATTAGTAACTTTATGTCTCTCTCATGATATCTTCATGCTCCTATTATCTTTATGTTATCTCATGTCGACCTTGTGTTATCTTATTGAATGTGTTATGATTGTTTCAAGATGATTATGATGTGCCTATCTTATACACTATTTAGGTTTAGGTGTCACTATCATTCATTGATGCATAGAATGCGTCGTTAGTGATTTCATGACCAGTAGATGGTACCAATTTTAATTATGATGTTGTTGAGTAGGTGTTGCAGTGATCTTGTGTCAATGTTTTTCTTCTAATAAAAAAATATAAATAAAAATATAAAAAAATACCTTTGTGCTTCACTTTCCTAGTTGTAATGGAAGGGTTGTTGCATATGGTATCAGAGCGGGTTCAACCCTGCGACTGTGGATATCCACGCCTTCCACCGAATTGAGCCCTTGATTTATACTCAACACTAATTGAATTATTAACCTATCCTTGCGGTAATCACGGTTAGAGGACGTCATAGATATTCGTGACATGGTGCCAGTGGAGGAGGCCTGACACCTCCAGTAGCACCCGCGCCAGAGGGTTCCAACCCCCCAAGGAGAAGAACAATTCTTGAACATGAGAGGATTGTGGCGTGGGATGTGTTGGGTTTGACAGGGTTCTTCCAGGGAAATGCCAGAGGCCTCGACTAACCATCTGTGCTGAGATAAGGCTAGGGTGCCTGTACTCCAGAGGGTCCACAACGCGCCCTAGATAGTACTAGTATCTTTAACGGAAATATCGAGAGGTTTAAGTTCCCAATTCCACGGGTTCCACGGATGGCTAAGTCGTCAAGGCATGGATGGAGAGCTAGGTGATGGGCTTCGCACTTTACGATTTCGACCTCCAGCACGAAGGTCTGCATAGGTGGTATTTAGCTAAAGGGGAGCACTCTTATATGGAGGAAGACGCTCCTACCTCAGCTAAACATGGTTGTCAAAGTCGTATTAGGGGAATGGTTTGAGGAACGGTTCAGGGAGAAGTAATTGTCAGATGAATTCGTTGAGAGCCAGCTCGATGAGTTCAGTGCCTTATGACAGGGTGGTCATATGGTGTCGAGTTATGAGACCAGATTTATGGAGCTACTTCAATATGCCCTGCATATGAACATGAAGAAGCTGGAGATCAGTAAGTCTCTGACCGACCTTAAATCCATCTTTCGGGTGAAGGTGAGGATCTAAATGCCTCAGATGTTGCATGATGCAGTCCAGTAGGCCTCTTAGATAAGGAATATTTGACTGCAGGAGTCTGGGAAAGACTCCTACAAGACTGTCTGGACTAAAAACATCTGGTGCGTAGCAGTATCACACATCATCCAAACCAACCCTCTTAGTATCAATATATGTCTATAGGACCCTTGTTCACAACACCTTGAAGATAGGTTCATCAATAGAGAGCTCCCTACAGGGGACCACCACATCTGTGACAGCACCGCTAGCAGCCGTCGTTTAGGCTTGTCAGCATAATAGACCAAGATCTTAGGCTGGTGGGTGAGCATCTTCTATTCTGAGGCCAGAAGTACTGGATCGAAGGTGGGAGATGGACATGTGGAGAGTCACCTTACTAGAAAGATTGTTTGGTTGAAAGGGCCAGAATGACCGAGTCAATAGGACACACTACCGTGGCAGAGATGGGAAAGGCCCATAAGATTCATGACCGTGGTAAATAACCGCCAGGCCGAGCACCAGTCTACTGTGCTTGAGGCTTCAGGTGACATTTCCAAATGAAATTTTAGTATTTGTTAGACCCTGGTGCTATGGAGAGCTCCAATTCTAGTACCGTGCTAAAGGGATCTGGGTAAGGGAATTCGACAGGACGAGTTTAGATTCGTCGATGTGGCTTCGGGTACCAACCGGATGGTTGGAGGAAGGGGTATGAACTGTCTCTTTAACCTGGCGATAGTGTAATGAAGTCCGAACTACGTCATGATCTTAGGTCTTAGGACGACATGATTAGTATGGACTAGTGGGAATCGCATGATGCGATACTCAATGGTAAGATGAGGCGGTTGAGTTGGACTGACGATGAAGGAAAGAGAAGTGTGATTGTAGGAAGAAAATGGGGAGTATCCCCGAGGTTCATTTCTTCCCTACAACTATAGGAGAGCACGCGCAAGGATCCAAGTTATATGAATACTTAGCGTTGAACATCAAGGGCGTGGCGGAAGGATTAGAAGACCTTTTGTTAGTACGAGAGTTTGCGGACATGATTCCTAGAAGAATTACCAGGTGTGTCACCCGAAGCCAAGATGCAATTTACCATCGACCTAAAACCTAGAACTGAACCAATGAAAATAAAGCCTTATCATATGTCGACCCCCGAGTTACAGGTGTTGAAAGTGAAACTGAAGGAGTTATGGGACCTAGGAATTATATGTCCAAGTGTATCGCCTTGGAGTGCTCCTGCTAATTTCATACGGAAGAAGGATGGGTTGTGGAGACTATGCTTGAATACCATCGAGTATTCCTTGACAACATTTTGATATTTTCTCGGTTGATGGAAGATCAAGATGAACTTTTACGCTTGGTACTACGGTTTTGCAAGAGAACAAATTATGGGAAGCGGTCGCAAAGCTATCATGGATTCATTGCTTAGGGAATGTTATCTCCGGTGAAGGCATCGATGTGGATCCAGTGAAGGTAGAGACTATTGTGGAGTGATCTGCGCTAATGAATGTCCCATAAGTGCTTAGCTTCATGGGTTTTGTGGGATATTATCGACGATTCGTCAAGGGTTCTTTGAAGATATCAAATTCAATTACGAAATTGCAAAAGAAGAACATGAATTTTTTGTGGACCGAGAAATGCGTGAAAGAATTTCGAAGGATTAAGGAGTTGTTGACAACAACGCCACTACTAAAAGTCCCTAGAGTGGACAATGGATTCTTGTAATGCACTGGTGCATCCAAGGAATGCTTAGACGGAGTCTTGAGGCAAGACGGTCGAGTGATCGCTCACATCTCGAGGAATTTAAGGAAGCATGAGGAGAACTATGTGATGTAGGATTTGGAGTTATTAGCCATCATGTATGCCCTGAGAGTGTGGATACACTATGTGATTGGATGTAAATTTGAACTAAAAATGAACCACTGTGGTTTACAACACCATTTTACACAAACTGACTTGAACGCATGGAAAATGCATTGGTCAGAACTTCTTATCAATTAAGATTTTGAGATTTCCTACTTAAAATGAATAGTGAACAGAGTGGCAGACATGTTGAGTCAGACTCCGTGCATATTTTCAGTGATACCTCTTCAAATGAATCTACATGAAAATATTATAACTACAGTGCGATGTTGACTGGTATAAAGAGGGTAAGGAATTTTTTGGGAAAGACACCATGTTGGTACCAAAATTGAGGGATATACTGTGGACAATGACGGATCTTTGATATATAATAACTAGATTTACTTATATCCCAACAATGAATTGAGAAGTTTCATCGTATGCGAAGCTGATAGAGCAATGTACATGGCTCATCCAGGAGTCATGAAGATGAGGACTGACCTGAATCCCTTATTCTTCTGGAAGGGATAAAGGTGGACATCGTCAATTGCGTGGCGAGGTGTCTAGAAGGTCAGCAGGTGAAGGATGAACATAGACATCTGGCAGGATTTTTACGGCCACACGCTATTCATGAATTGACATGGGAGGTCATTTCAATGGATCGAACAGCAAGGAGGCACGACCCAACTGTAGTGACAGTTGACACTCTGATGAAGAGTTCACATTTTGTCCCTGTGTGTATGACGCATCAGGCGCTAGGTATAGCTAGAGTTTATATCAACAATATTTTGAGACTGACAAACATACCAAAGGAATCGTATCTGATAAGGGATTCAGTGTTTGCAAGACAATCTTGGATGAGTTTCCCAAGAGGCCTTGGGAACACCACTGAAATTTAGTACAGCATGTACTTGAGATAGATAGGTTGGCCAAAGGAAAGAACCAATTTGGGAAGGTTGTGTTTGTGTATGTGTTTGTTGGACCAACAAAAATGTTGGGAATAGTTTCGGCTGCCGATCGGGTTTGCATGTAACAACAGCCATCAAATCCCCATTAAGATGGTGCCATTTGAGTTTCTTGATGGGTGACCGTGTTAGAAGCCTTTGAGTTGTGATCGACTTGAGGATGGGGTCCTGGTAGGACAAAAATTGATCCAGGAATTGAAAGAACAATTACAAACAATACGAAAGGGGATGGAAGAAGCGTAGGATCGACAGAAGGGTTTGTCGATGAGCATCGCGTCGTCCATAATTATGAAGGGCCTAACGGCTAGCCGTGCCTCATACTTTGAGGCATTGCATGATTTTTATCTTGTATCCATGTGCGACTTTAGGTCAGTGATCCTACGCATGATATGGATTGAGTTCTTGGAAGATGTTGGGTGAGGGTGCGCTCACGGCATAGCCAATCCGATTTTTGTACCATCGCATTCGACAGCTACAGCGTTGAACTATCGATCAGGTCAGGGTCGAATGGGACAATCATAGTCCACACTCGGCTACCTTGGAGGATGCATATGATATGCGTCAGCAGTTTCCATTTTTGTTTGATAGCTAGACATATAAATATTGTGAGATACTTTATTTCCACACTCAGATACTGTGAAACTTTGGGACGAAGTTTAAAACAAGAGGGGGTGTATGTAACATATTTCTCTTGTGCACACCAGACTGGACTTATTCTTTGAGGACACTTGTGTGCAAGTGATCCGGTTCATTATATGATTGACTGTTATGCTTATGGATTTTGATGATGTTATGGATGTGATGATATGTATTTTATTTATTTATATCAACAGGTGTGATTGACGGGTTTTTCCTGAGTGGGTAGGACTCTGGATAGATTGAGGATTCTGATGGCATCTATGGACCTCCTTGGACTCTGGATCGAGTCAGGGAGTGGACGGTTTATGGTTTGCATATTTTTGTTATTACATATGCGACATATGACTGGTGTATTATGATGTTGTTTATAGATCGCTAACATGTTCGTTGATGGATGCAGGCTGACAATATCTTTCTAATCAGACTCACATTTGGAGTAAAGGGGTCACTCACGACAAACAAATATATTGAGGAAGATATGTGGTAGCATCCCTGCCACAACAAATAGCACTCCTGTTGTGGCTCGAACTGTAGGTTAACAATTACCTACTTCGAGAGGTCCACGATGTCGTGAGGGCATATTGTGATAGTCTCTCACGATGATTCTAAGGGGCACTCAATAAGGCAAGGTCCTTATTCCTTAGAGGTCCTTAGTCTCCCACAAGTTTTCGCGACGAAGTATTGACTCCAAGGGAAGATGTCTAACAAAATCATTCAAAAGGTGAGTGGCACCCTTGGAGCACATAGTGCGTCTTGAAGGTAACGTCGCATAGATGGAACTTGAATGAAGGGGAGTGGCACCCTTGGAACACGTAGTGCATCTTAAAGGGCATGTCACATTTTTAACATGGGTGAGTCAATGAACCTAGGTACCTAGAAACAAATATCTCATTTTGACCTGGTCAGCCTTAAGATAATTGTTGCATGAGTAAAGTTTAAAAATTATAAAAATTCCCTTAAAAACAATTTTGTTGAGCCTAGTTGAATTTAAAGCCTAGGTCTAAGTAGGACATGAGAACTAAAAATTAACTAAGAAATTAATAAAGGGGGGGATGAAGAAAATGGGGGTGATAATTAAATTTAGAATTTAAAGGAGAAATAAATTATTTAAAAGATTAATTGTTGGCTAGGTACAAACTTGCTAATTTAGAACTTAGAACAAAAAGGGGAAACTTAAATACAAAAGGAATGTGGCACATAGAAGGGAATATAGTCTAGAGAAATTTCTAATTTCTAACTTAACTAAGTTTTAAGAAAGACATCAGTCATTAAGAGAATGTAAGGGAATAAAGGGACATCGAGGAGCGTTTTTAGGAACGCATTTAGGAGGGTGAGGGAAATTGGGAAATTAAATTTAATAAATAAATAAATTTATGGAGAAACTAAGGGATCTGGTGAAAAGTGTACGGGGGAGAATATTCCTAATAAAAATTTAATGAAAATAAATTAAGGTGCATATGGGCAAGTAGTCACTAAGAGAACTCTATAAAAGAAATGGTGGGGGAGGAGAATGGATAGCTTCTGGTATGCGTAAGGTTATGTTGTCGGATTTTATTCTTGACTGATTTTTTTTGTGGGAGTTAGGATACCCAGCTCGGATAGAGAGTGGTTTCTTGACCTTGCGAGG
Organism: Picea mariana; assembly: GCA_032191745.1. Taxonomy (NCBI): domain Eukaryota; kingdom Viridiplantae; phylum Streptophyta; class Pinopsida; order Pinales; family Pinaceae; genus Picea; species Picea mariana. The sequence continues at coordinate 14,589 of JASDQU010590023.1, read as the reverse complement.
TGAGCTGGGAGCTAGGTTGTTCTCTAGTTGGTGTGCTTGGCCCCTTTGCAACTTGAGGGGCTCAGGGGGAAGAAGAGTACCCGTAGCGATGGTTGGGAGGTGTCGGTGAGGTCTTCATGGTTAGCAAGCGGGATATGGGAAGGAGCACCATTGCAAAAGGACATCTTCAATTTCAAAATGTTCATCATCGGTCATGGTATTTTCATTGTAATTAATTTAATTGTATAACGTATCCTTAAGATTTCGCACATATGTATTGTAATTTCTATGATTGCATTGTAGGTTTTATTTGAGTATGTGATAGATCTTTGAAGGGATTGTGACCTTAGAATACCGCATTATATGTTGTAGTCTTAGAGTCATTTCGTTAACTGTGAAGGGTTTTCAGTATTGAAATTAAATTTCTCCTTTTAATCGAAGCGGTAGGTGATCTAAAAATGAAGAAGACTTGAAAATCTTGAAATTATTGCAAGTAAATGTTATGTGTTAAAAGAAAATGGATCAACTTTGCAACACATAAATTAAAGGATTACTCATGCAAGATACAAATAAACAGCAGCATAATCAATGAACATCAGCACATAAACACAACAATTGATAAAGGAGTTCAGCCCTCTCTTGGGCTACATCTCTTGGTCTAGCTTCCAATGGATCATTATTATTAATTGCTCAAAGTGCTCAAAAACATGCTTTACAATGCTCAAGCTGACCAACAGACTGCTCCAATGGCTTCAGAGCGTCCAAAAACCCCTAGAGGAAAATCTCTAACATTTCGGTATTTTTATTTTAATTCAAAAAAGTGGAAATTTTTTGTTGCCCTTGAGATCACCCCTGTGAACCCTTCCCCATAGTTGTTCCCCTATGTTATTTTTGTTCAAGAGGCATTGGGACGTAGTACTGGTCATCACAAATTTGTTAGGGACCTCCTTGAAGTCCTTACCTTTAGAAGTGTGGCCTTGAAACGCAACTACCATTAGGTTCTTGTTCCATCTCCTCCCAAGGATGTTGTATGTGCATGCCACCCAAGTTTTCCTGCTGCACACAGATTTCAGTTGTATCCTTTTGAGATATTTTATAATTTTTTATCCATCTTTTTATATTCAACGAAGAAATTTTTCCTTGTGAGACAATCCCTCATTCGCCTTGTTTCAGATAACTTGGATCCCCAACTTGGGGTTGTAATGATAGAAGGTGGACCGAAATGGAACCTCTTCCATTTAGGCCGCTGAAGGCATTCCCAAAACATGGACATAGGCTTCATAGTAGGCTGTAGCTGATTCAATATTTACATAAGTTTATGCTTTTCTATGGGAAAACTTGCCTTCCTTGCTAGGAATCAGTCGCAAAAAACTCTTCCATTCTCAAGGCTTATTGTTGTCACATTCCTTCACAAATCCCCATATATAGTTCTGAAATCCATGGCGGGAAATGCAGAGCAATGATCCAAACTTCATACGTTCGATGAGATCCATTTAATATCCTTCCTCTTGTTGTTTAGTTACAGTGCTCCAAACCTTGATCCCCACATTTTATGCCAGTGAATTTTACTTCCATGCAGCTTCTGATATTATTTGGAACAATATTCATGCGGAAGTATTGAATAGTGTGCATCAGCGAGGCAAAGAAGTCCTCCCGAACCAATTGGAAGTGTGTTGACAAGTAATCGCCCACACTGTTACTTTGATTCCCAGTCTATGTTGGTAGGCAGTCGTTCCAGACGAAGCGCATATATTCCAACTTCAGTTGTCATTGGGCAAAGCGTCTGCTCCTGATACCTACCCATAACCCTCCTAGCTATGAAAATTATAATTCAAACGATTCTAAAGATAATGTAACTAAGCTTCAATGTATTGAATCGCAGTGAATCGACTACACAGTTTTAGATACGTTAGATCCGAATGATTTGTATTGTGCAATTAAATTGAAAACTGATATTTTAGGTGAAGTAATTGTTCTTGATAAAAAGGAGTTTTAAGTTGAAAAGTTTAAAACACAGTATGTATTTTCCGCCATTCCCCTCACTGAGAGGCGATCGGTTTACTTCCTCACCGGGCCCCCTCTGCGCGTATGTATTTGAGCTATACGTATTTTTATGAGTGTCTTTGTGCTCCCTCTCTGGCGAAACTCTACGTAGAGTGCCAGGTCTTACCCTGTGCGAGGGGAGGAATCCCAGGTGAAGCGCACCCTTCACTGGCCCACATTTTCTATAGGCGATTTTCTCAGCTTGCCATCGACTTACCCGTGTGGTTAACCCTGCCAAGCTTCTTGATTTTACCTATGCATTGAGTTGTCTGATTCCATGCCCTTTTTTAGCTACTACTTTTCTCGTCGAAATTGGGAATATTAACCTAGAGCCTTGTTTGTTGACTCAACGAAATTTTTGCTGGTATCCTCTACATTTAGCTGCGAATTGTCAGTTAGAAGAATCTCTGCGGCATTATTATCACCCAAATTTAGGGTTGCTCTTGGCATCCATCGATGGAATAAGACGATGATTAATTTGGATGGATATATTTGTATTCAATATTATTAAATCAAATTCTTAAGTAAAGTAATTATGGCTATGATGGTAAATCCTAGGAATAAATTATTTATTCAATAAATTTAGATTGGTAAATTTTCGATTTCGATTAATTAATGGATAATGTTATTATGATGATGATTATTGAATTTGATCTTTTACTTAGCGCATTTATTTTAATGATGGTAACCATGTATAATTTATCAAAGATTGAGAGTGATTTTATCAAGGTACGATTTAGTGAGGAATGGAGGGGGGATGGTAAGCCTAGATGCTTTAAGGTGTATTCCTTTGACCTAGATAGATCCCCTTTTATAGACCAATGAATTACTTAAGGTTTTCCCTTATGAATTTGATCAGACTCTTGGATTTTAGTTTCTTATCTCAGTTGATTGAGTATTTAAGTGTTATATTACCTTGCACCTTGAAAGTATTGTGACTACCCTTGCGTGCCTTGAACAAGGTTGACGTATGATTGCTGTAATTGTTCTTTCACGCCCCGATCTTATGAGATTAGAATTCCTTATGCTTCAGTTTAGTAGATATTATCTGGCACCTTGAATGAATTCAATGATCAAACGATCGGGTGTAGTTTACCCTTGTGCCCTTAGAATAACAAATGAGTTAATTTATCAATCTTATTTGATCTCTTGTGCCAGCAAAAATAGATGATTACCTTGCGTCACAGTTTTTGATGTCGTTAGATAATTAGACCTTGCGCACATGGAATGTTGATGTTGTATGATTAAGTAAGTATTCAAGATTAATGTGCGCATTGATTGATGTTGATTTATGATAAATTCAAAATATAGATCGTGCGGGTGCCCTGAAAATAAAATTGAGTTTACTTGCACTCCTTAATTTAAGTGGGCATGTGATTGCTTCATATTTTTGCTCCTACGCTCTTGAATTCAATGTGGATTAATATTGCATCATGAATTTATGTCGACATGAGACTGATTAGTAACTTTATGTCTCTCTCATGATATCTTCATGCTCCTTCTATTATCTTTATGTTATCTCAGGTCGACCTTGTGTTTTCTGATTGAATGTGTTATGATTGTTTCAAGATGATTATGATGTGCCTATCTGCCATGCTATTTAGGTTTAGGTGTCACTATCCTTCATTGATGCGTTGAATGCATCGTTAGTGATTTCATGACTAGTAGTTGGTACCACATTTAATTATGATGTTTTTGAGTAGGCGTTGCAGTGATCTTCTGTCAACGTTTTTCTTCTGATAAAATAAATAAATAAATAAACCTTTTTTCTTCACTTTCCTAGTCGTAACAGAAGGGTTTTTACACCGGTTCACCAGGTAAATATCCAATGTAGGTAGGCAACAGGTTATAATCCATAAAGGATAATATATTAAATAATGTATATGAATATAAGATGATGAGATACAATAAGAATGAGGGCCTTATATACCCACACAAGGGTTCCCTTCCATGAAAAGACGTGACCTTTCATTGGGAAGGTGTCTCTTAATTAATTATTCATTAACTATTATAATGTATTTATATTTATTATTATATATTATGTTCATAACATTGTCTTCCCCTTAAAAATTATTTCTCCTCAAAGCATACTTATGGAAGACTTATCTCTTTCTCTAGCTTGTAATATCGTCTCATTATTCTTTATTCTTGAATTAGTGATCATTGAGGACTTGAAACGATAGGATCTTCTAAGTGATGTGTAGAACCGTCGAATTGTAAGGGAGTCTTCCCACCTTAAATCGATCTTCTGCACAATGGGGCTTTTATGGGGTTCTTGTAGACAATTTGATGTATTTTGACTCCCATGATAACTTCTACCTTGAGCATCATTTGTAATGGAGTTAATAATTTTTGACATATTTGTCATTTGTTTCTCTAGATACATTGATTGGTTGAAGTATCATTTTTTGTGATTAGGATGTCTATAAGGCATCATTGGAACTTGATATTTACTTCATGTACTTGTAGTTTCTTATTGATTAACACTTGGAATTGAGTCTTATTCATAGCCCTAGCTTGTTTCTACTTCGACATGTGAAGACCTCTTTACATCAACTGAATTCCCTTGATCTATAAGGTTGATTGGGTCTGTATTAAGTTTTTTCATTATTGATAAGTTGTTCTAACTTGTCTTGTACTGCCTTCTTATCACTCTTTATCTTCTTAATATGGGTGATTAAACTTTGATTATGGATTTTTATGCGTGAGTTTTCTTCCTTATCTACTTTGTCGAATTTGTTCTTGTCTTCCTTCTCTGATTCTTCCTCTTTCAAAATTATGATCTGTTCCAATAATCTTTGATTAAGGGTTTTTAAACACGAGGTTTCTTCATTTTTTTCACCTAATTTCTTATTGTTCTTCAACTTCTTGATTTGTTGAACCAAGCTTTGATTATGGTTCTTTAAATGACCATTCTCTTCATCCTTCTGTGATAATTTCTTAATGAGATCATGATTAGCTTGTTCTAACTTCTGATCCCTATGCTTCTTATGTTTTGACTTGTTGAGTTGTACCAATAAATTTTGGTTATGAACTTTTAAGTAAGAAATGTCTTTGTCTTTTAAGATTTTGGTTTTGTCTCTCTTCTTGTTTTTTTAGAAATTTTTCCAACCCAACTTGAAATTGTAAATTTTTGTTGTGTTGTTGATAATGAATTAATTGGTTTTCTAATTCTTTTATTTTCACTTTTCAATGGGTGTCACCCTGATTTTCTACTAAAATAAAAATATTTTTACAATATGGACAAGGGTGAGCTCCATTTATAAGGCATCTTTCATACTTTTCCTCTTTTGCACAATAAGGACATTTTGCCGAAAATGTATTATTTGTAGATGTTATAGTTCACTTCTTATTTTTCAATAAATGATAAATGTAAAAGGGGCTCTCCTCTTTAATGATAATGTTCTTCTCTTAGAATATATATATATATATAT